>CAWUFW010020966.1:0-134971 GCA_963921515.1 Calotriton arnoldi
GAAAAAGCATTGACATCTTGAGCCCGACTGACAAGCAGGGAAATTGGCAGTGATACATGGCAAGGGTGTGGATGTGGTGTAACTGCCAGAGCTGTCGACTGTGGAGCCGATGAACCAGGTTTGATACAAATGGAGTGACGATGGGAGTAAGAAATTGCATAAAATGTGGAAATTAGAAGGTGTTGGTGCTGATGTGGACAGTAAGTGTTACAGCAAACAAATGATGGACGGAATGCTGACAATGCAAACATTCTCGTAAGCTCAAAGCGAAAAGGAACTCTACCTATCTGTTTCTAAAAACCCAAACTGTCGCCAATGAGGCAAAAGGCCCAAGAACTGGAAAGTGAATCCACAAGAAAACAAGATGAATAAGCAATTATTTACAAAGCAAGATTCAGTTTATTGACTATCATATACATAAAAATTCGAATAACATGAATAAATCAAACTAAGACACTTCCCACACCATTCATTCAAAACTCAGTCAAACCAACAATCATACTAGCAAGTGCTTCATAACAATCAGTCAACATTACACTAGAAAAGACAACATAAATATTCATAGCAGAGCAGTCCCCATGTAAATCCAGGTTGACAATTATACAGATAAATGACCAATGTCTATATATCAAAAAGAAGAAAATCAAAAACATGAAAATAAGACAGATTTCTCGAATAATAGATAAAGTAATTATAAAGAGAAAACTCAGTAGGTCTTTACAAATAAATACATAACAAATCACAAAAAATTCATGGGGGAACTGAGATAGTTGGAAAGGTCCAACTAACAAAATCCAGCGCCGACGCGCGTTTCGGTGTAGACCCTAATGTGGGCGTCACCTTCTTCAGGGTGCACAGACAGTTGCAAAGACAACAGTGGGAGGTGCCTGAGTCGGACGAACGATTCAAGTGTGTAAACGAAAGGCAAGCTGATGGTACATAATGGGCTGACAGTCTCAGCTGTAACCGTGATACACAATACACGGCTGCAAAATGAATCGCAGAATCGCACAAGACCCTAACGAACGGGCCAACATTCAACGCCCGTCGAATAGGGAAACTCCTTCATTACAAGCCAATAGTGGAATGTTAAACAAATATGTGGAGGAGAATTTCTATCGCGATGTAAATCAAAAGGGTCCAGAAACGTACTTAGGCTCAAATGCAAGTCCTCAAGGACACGTGAAACGATGAATATCGAAAGTGAATAGTAAAATGTGCTGTTCTCCCAGACGCAGGTGAGAGAGAGAAGAAGAAAAAAGCCACAAATAGCGCGGATATGCCGGAGAGTCGATATAACAAATGCAGCTAGGCAGATCAAACGGATAAGCTGGATCAAGGATAGTTTCCGTGTAAAGTATCCTGGGACTGGTTTCAGGGTATGTCACCCTTCTTCAGCCAGGCTAGCTTGAATCCAGTGGCACAGTGAGCAAGGGACCCACGTCTGGGCATACCCATCCCACTTAGGGCGAAAAGTGTTACAGCAAACAAATGATGGACGGAATGCTGACAATGCAAACATTCTCCCCAGTCAAAAGATCTGGGTTAAATCCATCGTTCTTTTGCCCACTACGCCACCCCAGTTTGGACCCAGCCATATGCAAATCAGTCTTGACCCTGTGCCCCATGGGAACAGTCCAGACCGAACTGCCAGGCCAGGTCCTCCCTGGACCGGAAACAAGTATCCTGGGACCGGTTTCAGGATATGTCACCCTTCTTCAGCCAGGCTAGCTTAATCCAGTGGCACAGTGAGCAAGGGACCCACGTCTGGGCATACCCATCCCACTTAGGGCAAAAAGTGTTACAGCAAACAAATGATGGACGGAATGCTGACAATGCAAACATTCTCCCCCAGTCAAAAGATCTGGGTTAAATCCATCGTTCTTTTGCCCACTACGCCACCCCAGTTTGGACCCAGCCATATGCAAATAGTCTTGACCCTGTGCCCCATGGGAACAGTCCAGACCAAACTGCCAGGCCAGGTCCTCCGTGGACCGGAAACAAGCATCCTGGGACCGGTTTCAGGGTATGTTACCCTTCTTCAGCCAGGCTAGCTTGAATCCAATGGCACAGTGAGCAAGGGACCCACGTCTGGGCACACCCATCCCACTTAGGGCGAAAATGTTAGAGCAAACAAATGATGGATGGAATGCTGACAATGCAAACATTCTCCCCCAGTCAAAAGATCTGGGTTAAATCCATCGTTCTTTTGCCCACTACGCCACCCCAGTTTGGACCCAGCCATATGCAAATCAGTCTTGAAGAAGGGTGATGCCCTGAAACCGGTCCCAGGATGCTTGTTTCCGGTCCAGGGAGGATCTGGCTTGGCAGTTCGGGCTGGACTGTTCCCACAAGGAACAGGGTCAAGACTGATTTGCATATGGCTGGGTCCAAACTGGGGTGGTGTGGTGAGCAAAAGAATGATGGATTTAACCCAGATCCTTGTGACTGAGGGTGAATGTTTGCATTGTCCAGCATTCCGTCCATCAATTGTTTCTTTTGCATTTGTCGCACTAAGTGGGAAGGGTATGCCCAGACGTGGGTCCCATGCTCACTACACCACTGGATTCAAGCTAGCCTGGCTGAAGAAGGGTGATGCCCTGAAACCGGTCCCAGGATGCTTGTTTCCGGTCCAGGGAGGACCTGGCTTGGCAGTTTGGGCTGGACTGTTCCCACAAGGAACAAGGTCAAGACTGATTTGCATATAGCCTGGCTGAAGAAGGGTGATGCCCTGAAACCGGTCCCAGGATGCTTGTTTCCGGTCCAGGGAGGACCTGGCTTGGCAGTTCGGGCTGGACTGTTCCCACAAGGAACAGGGTCAAGACTGATTTGCATATGGCTGGGTCCAAACTGGGGTGGTGTGGTGAGCAAAAGAATGATGGATTTAACCCAGATCTTTGTGACTGGGGGTGAATGTTTGCATTGTCCAGCATTCCGTCCATCAATTGTTTCTTTTGCATTTGTCGCCCTAAGTGGCAAGGGTATGCCCAGACGAGGGTCCCGTGCTCACTACACCACTGGATTCAAGCTAGCCTGGCTGAAGAAGGGTGACGCCCTGAAACCGGTCCCAGGATGCTTGTTTCCGGTCCAGGGAGGACCTGGCTTGGCAGTTCGGGCTGGACTGTTCCCACAAGGAACAGGGTCAAGACTGATTTGCATATGGCTGGGTCCAAACTGGGGTGGTGTGGTGAGCAAAAGAATGATGGATTTAACCCAGATCCTTGTGACTGGGGGTGAATGTTTGCATTGTCCAGCATTCCGTCCATCAATTGTTTCTTTTGCATTTGTCGCCCTAAGTGGGAAGGGTATGCCCAGACGTGGGTCCCGTGCTCACTACACCACTGGATTCAAACTAGCCTGGCTGAAGAAGGGTGATGCCCTGAAACCGGTCCCAGGATGCTTGTTTCCGGTCCAGGGAGGACCTGGCTTGGCAGTTCGGGCTGGACTTTTCCCACAAGGAACAGGGTCAAGACTGATTTGCATATGGCTGGGTCCAAACTGGGGTGGTGTGATGAGAAAAAGAATGATGGATTTAACCCAGATCCTTGTGACTGGGGGTGAATGTTTGCATTGTCCAGCATTCCGTCCTTCAATTGTTTCTTTTGCATTTGTCGCCCTAAGTGGGAAGGGTATGCCCAGACGTCGGTCCCGTGCTCACTACACCACTGGATTCAAGCTAGCCTGGCTGAAGAAGGGTGATGCCCTGAAACCGGTCCCAGGTTGCTTGTTTCCGGTCCAGGGAGGACCTGGCTTGGCAGTTCGGGCTGGACTGTTCCCACAAGGAACAGGGTCAAGACTGATTTGCATATGGCTGGGTCCAAACTGGGGTGGTGTGGTGAGCAAAAGAATGATGGATTTAACCCAGATCCTTGTGACTGGGGGTGAATGTTTGCATTGTCCAGCATTCCGTCCATCAATTGTTTCTTTTGCATTTGTTGCCCTAAGTGGGAAGGGTATGCCCAGATGTGGGTCCCGTGCTGACTACACCACTGGATTCAAGCTAGCCTGGCTGATGAAGGGTGATGCCCTGAAACCGGTCCCAGGATGCTTGTTTCCGGTCCAGGGAGGACCTGGCTTGGCAGTTCGGGCAGGACTGTTCCCACAAGGAACAGGGTCAAGACTAATTTGCATATGGCTGGGTCCAAACTGGGGTGGTGTGGTGAGCAAAATAATGATGGATTTAACCCAGATCCTTGTGACTGGGGGTGAATGTTTGCATTGTCCAGCATTCCGTCCATCAATTGTTTCTTTTGGATGTGGACAGTAAAGCAAAACGTGGCCAGATGTGAGCTTTTAAGGATAGGGTGAGCAGCAGTGAGTTGAGAAGAGATGAGATTTTGTTCAGGGGATGAGAATATGATCGGCAGTGAGATGGAGTCAGTTGAGAGAAGCTCCTGATATCATGTGGATTGGGCAGCCTTCTCTTCAGCTGAGAAAACTGCACGAGTGCAATAAAGTTGTTTGTACTTCTCAAATTTAAAGCTACCTTTATGTTTTCAAAATTTGATTCCTAAAACTTTTGTGGTTTGGAAGACAGTAGCTGCACCGCAAAGCTTAGCCTGAAGCCCTAAACACTTCTGGCTAATCACTGCATAATTAATTTCATGTGACACATTTTAACAATCCCAAGTACATGACAATTAATTGATTTGCCAAAATTCAATAGTTTTTTTTTCTGGCGTGCTGATAAGGCAGATGCTTGAATCTAGGACTCACGAATTCCATGGGCAGGAACTCCGCTGCTAATATTTACTGTAAGAGGGTACTTTAAGGAGGGCCATCTTTCTTTAAGCAATGGAATCTTGTTAGTGCTCAGACCGGAAACATGGCCACATCTATGCGCTGCATAGCAAAAGAAAGTCTGTTCGCTCAGTAAGACGCTTTCATTCCAGAAGGTGTGCATTTTAAAGAACTAGTCTTTGTTCAAGGGAAAAGGAGAAACTGGAAAATATGCCAAGGATGGCGTTGTTCTGTTCCAAGACCAGATCTGTTTTTGGGAAGAACGCCGCAACTGCGGAGTGCAGGTTGGGAAGTTTGCCTTTAACCCCTTGACCGCGATCGGAATTCCGCTCGTGTGCTGGACATTCCGATCGCGGGTGGGGTCGTGACGAGCTCAGCTCGTCATGCGCACAGCGCTACCGCGCAGCATGACGAGCTGAGCTCGTCATGAGCACGGAAGGGGTTAAGGAAGCTCTGGCAAGAGGAAGGTATCAGTCAGTCAAGTCTTATCTCTTAATGAATAGAGACTGCTGAGGTAGGGTTAGGTAATTGAGTTTATAATTAATTACCCATAATCCTCATCAGTTAACACACTTTTCCAGGCCCTGTTTAAATCACTTTGCTAGGCTTTCCTCAGGGCCAGGCCTTCTTCATCGTTTCACTGACAGTCCCTTCTTATCTGCTTGGCCGTCCTGAGGCCTGGCATCACCATCCCCACCCGCTGTCACCCGTCCGGTGGCCGACACAGACCCTTTCATTGAGTGAGGGCTTCTGAGTCAGCCTGGGCTGTCGACCACGGCGATGATAAATTAGTGGTCAGAGTTGAGAGAGAGGAGAGCACCTGATCTGGCCTCCAATAGCCTCCGATAGCCAGCCGGGGACAGCTACCATTTGCCCGAAAGTTGATCTGGGACAATGGAAGCTGTATTTTCTTAAGGAGTTACATCTCGTGTCACAAATATAAATAAAAAGGACTTTTAAATATGCGCTGGAGCTGACCCATGTACTAATACTTATTGTAAACAAATACAGAAATTGCACGTTACAAACGAATAAATACGATTTTTTCTCCAGTTCTATTTTGTAGCATAAACCTCCAGGCCTTTGCAGACTCTTGACAACAACTAATGACCATCAAGTATAATGGGGTTACCCAGTGACCCTCAGAACCTGGGTATCGTAAAACTATAGTGAAGTAGGTTCTGTCGGGTGTGGAATAATTACTTTAAATATATCATAGACATTTATACAAGAACGTAGAACACACCTAGTTTGATGTAATCAAGAGATATTGTATTGACAACTTAATTCATTTTTCTTTTTACAATTTTACTCTGGTTGTAATGTAGTCAGGCTGTCACAGAGAACAAAAAGTTACATGAAAAAATCTGTGATAAGGTGATCTATTAGTGACAAAGTGCTTTAGGTGAATAGGATATATACAGTGCTGTACAGGATGTATCTAAAATGTTCATTCAGTAGACATCAATCCCTGTAAACTTGAATCTCCAATCCATACACAGTTCTGCTTTTCACGTGGGGTGGAGAGAGTAGGGAATGGATTGTGTTTGCACGTCGACGTTTAGACCCAAGTGGTGCGTGATTCAAGAGGAGTCACGGCGGGTCTTCTTCAGGACAAGGGGGGGGCAGCCAGTGGGGCTAGCAACCAAGGACCTGATGTAAGTTTCAATTGATTGATCCACCAGTGGTTGGATTCTTGCCAAAGACGAGGGATTGCATCGATGTAGAACCACCAGGGGTTGGATTGTAGGGGCACCAGTCCGGTTCTGAGAGCAGTGATGGTGATGAGTCACATCAACTGCAGCTTGAGTCAGAAGGCACTGGCCGGCTGGCGAAGAAGTGAACAACTAATGACCGGTAATTTTCTCTTGGAAATGTGTCAAACACAGGCAAAATGCATGACTCACCCCAGTGCTGCCATTCCACAGGTGTCTGGAGTGTGTCTCAAATTAGCTGAGCAGCAGTGCTTCACCAGAGCTAGCTTTATTGACACAGTCTTGAGCTGTGACGTGTCTCGGGGCTTCGGCTGGGGAGGAGGGTGATGGACTACAGCTGCTGTTTAAAGCTGTCTCAGAGCACACAGCGAGTTACAGGCAGCTCTCCTCAAGTGTCTCGCTTTAGCTGGCAGCAATTTCCTGTGATCAGATGACCCCCTGCATGTAACTGGAATGTTGTGGGGCCCTAGGCCCCCATGCATATGGAGTGACCACACAGACACAGGTAGTTGGTTGGTAGAACTAGCCCAGGGCACGTGCGCCCGGCCCCTTTTATTGTCAGGGTCACATGTCCTGTGACGCCTGTGCTGGATGGGTGTGGGGTGGGGTGTAAGCCAGCCCTCGGGGAGTGGCTGGTGACAGAACAACTAGAACAATGACCAGCAGGTCACTACATCCCTCAAAAACTATATTCAAAAATGGAACAACAAAGTCCAACTTGTGGGAGGGAATAAAACAATAAATATGAACTTCCACTGAGTCTGTTCAGCTGCTTGCAGAAACAAAACGATGGTACAACTGCAGCTAGGATCACCAGTTCTGCTTGGCACAGTTAAGTGTTGCCCTGCGGGTCTGGTCCTTCTTGGACTCAAGATGTGGAAGTAGACACCAAAGTCTCTCTCTCTGTACAGTTCTCTGTGACGGTGCAGGTGGAGTGATGGTGAATCTCTCATCAGTCCTGGTTGTTGTGGCATCCTCACAAATGCAGCATTGCTTCTCTCTACAGAATGGCGGAGTAGTTGCAAATATCCCTCTCACCAGGATGCCCCTCTTGCGGGTGTTCCCCTCTCACGGGATGTCCCGGAGGCCCTCTTCACCAGGCTTCCACTGGACTGGGTGTACTTTGCCGTGTCGCTCCAACGCCACCCTCTAGGTACGTGGAGGAAGTGCCACGAGTCCCACCTTCAAGTCCCTAGCTCCACCTGAAGGGTAGTTGTTTCCGAATAGGATTACTCCTGCCACTTAGCATGAGATCTTCATCTTCCTGGGTCCTGTGGAAAGAGCGGCTGTGGACTCATCTCTCGTGGCAGGACCCGCTCTCACCGGCGTCTCTGAGGCCTTTGCCCCTGGGTCGCCACGGTCTGGTGTGGAGTGGTCAGATCCTCTTTTTCAGGACGTCTGAGCAGTCTCACCGTCCAGACTCCCGTGCCACCCCAAAGGTGGATGTCACAAATGGTCCAGCCTGCTCGCCTCTGCTGTCACCAGGTTTGCTTGGCGTTCCGAAGACTCATGGCTAGCTAGGTTCTCCAAATGCCACCGATGTTCTCCAGGTACTGTGCTCCATGCTAGATGTTCTTCCACTCGGTCACCTTTGCCTTCTGGTGTGCGAGTTGTCAGATTACACACTCCTCTCTTCTTCTTTCTTCTTATTGAACTTTCTTCGCGGTGGCGTCATGCCACACAATTTACTCCTTCTTGTTCTTTCCCTTCGCGACACGGTCTAGTCCCATCAGGTCTTGCACTTCTTTTCTGACCAGGCCTCTCCATGTGACGTGCACTTCACACAGGTCTCCCTGGTCTTGTCCTACCCCTAGGATAATGCATTTTCTTCTTTCGGTGACCAGACCTGTCATCGCGACCTTCTTACTTTCACTCCTTCTCGTACATTTTCTATCTTGACTTCTGAACAATATTGTCAGACCTCTCGGTCATCTTCTCCGTGTCCTTCTGGCAGGTCATCTTCACCGTAACCTACTGGCAGGTCATCTTCTTCGTGACCTTCTGGCAGGTCGTCTTCTCCGTGATCTCTGGCAGGTCGTCTTCGCTGACCTCTTGGCAGGTCGTCTTCGCTGACCTGTTGCTCTTTGGCTCCAGACCGTACAGTCCGTGTCTGGGGTACATCTTCGGCGCAACTTCTCTCCTTGCGCTCTTTCTCCATCTGATGGTACTCCTGCGTCGGGCAACTTGCGCTCTCACTTCTTCCACTTGCGGTGGCTTCCCTTCGCCACTGGGCGCGCAAGCCGTGCACTTTCCTTGGTCCTTCAGAGACTTGCTGCCTCCTCTCCTGGTGGCAAAACTTCCTTTGTCCTTGCTGCTGCAGTGACCACCTATGGCCACTAGGCGTCACCCCAACGCTCCTTCACCGCCCCTGGCAGCCTTACGCATAAAGTTCCTTTTGCTCTTACTCGCTGACTGAGTATGTAGACCTTTATGCATTCCTCGCATGAGAGTTATGGGGGGGTGTCTGTCACTTCTCTTCATGCAGGTACACTTTTTTCCTCAACCACGTTGAGCTGCAGCAGCTGTTCCTGTGCTGCTGTGCCTTCCCTTTGCACTGTTGTGTTTTCTTTTCCACTTCTTAAAACATGGAGCTGCCTCTCCTTCTGCATTATCTGTGTGTCCTGGCAGTCTTTGCTGTGATCTAATCTTGTTGCACTTTCTTTTCTTTAGGGAGTGCAGTACCGCTCATTATTTCCAGCATTGGCCCAGGCTGTGTTCCCGATGCCCAGGCCTCGCGCTGTCTCCACTCTTCTCCTGTGGGGATGCTGGTGCTAGGACTCTCCTTTGACCTGGAGGCACCCTTGACGCTGCGGGTCACTTTGCACTAAGGTAGGTGCTTTATTTTCTTCTTTTTTTTTTTTCAGACAGCCGCCGACACGGCCTAACTGCTTTGAGGCCGGAGTAGCCTAATTCCTGATGCGCATTGCTCCTCCAGCACCTGCTTCGAGGTAACCAGCCGCCACTTGGTGCCATTACTGTTCATTCCGGGTCGCGCAGGAGGGCACAACAGGCATCTGAAGTGTCTCGAGCGGGCGCTACTCCCTCACTTGCCTCTTCTCTTTACCAGTGGCCCCGGGCCACACACTATCCTTTTCACTGCCCCCTCCGCGGCAGCCTCTCACCTCGCGCTGGCTGCACGGGGGCTGGAGCTGCAGGCGGGAATCCTCCCATTCCTGGCCTCTGGAAACAGAATGCAGGTGCAGGTTCAATGCCAGCAGATTGTTCCACCCGTGGTTCACATGGACAGTGAGCACCACTCACCAGCCTGTCCGTAGCCTTCTTTGCACCATGCAGTTGGTCGCTCCGCATTATGCAGGGGTGCACTTTCTGTTTCGGCGGGGCGGCAGTAATCCTCTGTGCTGCGCAACCTGCCTCCACACTTCAGGGGACACCACACCTCTTCACCGGCTCACACTGCCGAACATTTCTCGTTGCTCTGGCTCGGACCCTGTGGCTCACCTCTGACCAAGCGGGCAGTCGCTTCCGATGCGGGTGGGCTCCGCTCAGCTCTCTCATCAGTTGGGCCTCAGCAGGCTGGTGGAAGGGGCATGCCACTGGCTCCCTTACATGCCACATTGTCTCTCTTTGTTCGTGTGCCTCCACGCACTTGCGGGCACACCGGGTGCGGGGTAGGCTCCCGATCACCTCCTTCACCCCCGGGGCTCTTCACATGCCCCACGGGCCTTCAGGCGCATCCTGCGCCTCCTCACAAGGTGTGCCCTCGACACAGGCAGCACTCTCCCCCTTCATCCACCAAACAAACAAGGCGGCTGCACACGCGGGCTCAGCCCGCTCGTCGCCAATGTAATGTTGTGGGGCCCTAGGTCCCCATGCATATGGAGTGACCACACAGACAGATGTAGTTGGTTGGTAGAACTGGCCCAGGGCAAGTGCACCCGGCCCCTTTTATTGTCAGGGTCACATGTCCTGTGACGCCTGTGCTGGATGGGTGTGGGGTGGGGTGTAAGCCAGCCCTCGGGGAGTGGCTGGTGACAGAACAACTAGAACAGTGACCAGCATGTCATTACAGTAACTGTTGTTTTCTGGCGCGCCCGCCTTTAACAGCAGCGATTCCTTCGAGGGGGCAGGCAGGATTGAAAAATTAAAAAGATCCTGCAGGGTGCCAGTCACGCGCATCAATGACCCTGTAAAGGCTTATTTACATTCGCAGTGCATTGCCAATTAGGCTCCACATGGACCTAAGGATCCCAGCCTCACACTCTATCTGCGGCGGGCGGTGAAACATGGAAACAAAACGAAAGATTAATTTGCCCGCCACTCATTTATTCACAACACTGTTTATTAACTATAATAGTTTGCAATGCTTCAGCAGGCCGCTGTGATCAGACAGCACACAGTGTGTGTGTGTGCGCTGCAATCTGCCAGCAGCGCACCTGGCTCATGCTGATCCTTTACGGTGCTGTGCACTGCAAAAGATCCAGGGACAGAAACAGGAAGGAATCAATATGGCTGTGTCTGTCCGTTCACGGGACAAACACTATTGGGGCTGTGAATGGAGCGACTTTAACACAACCCATGCGCTCCGAAAATACACTTACCAGGGAGGTGTTGAACACCGACAACGGAAGGGGGCGGGAGCAATGGCAACATGACATTGGGTCACGCTGGCAAATAGGAGCATAGCGCAGATATGCTTAAAGAGAAACGAGAGCGACCACGGGCCAGCCGGAGGCGGCGGGGCCCATTCCATGCAAATTAAAGAGTGCCTGAACAAACGATGGTGTATAGTTAGGCTTTCCTGTTTTCAGTTTCTATTTTTGGTAAATTCTGGTGGTGTTTTTTCAGTGTTTTCCAGTGATTTCAATACCTCAAAAAAACAGTGCTTTTCAGTGATTACTCATTTTCGCGCCATAAAAAACAACTGAAACGGTGTTTTACCGGTGTTTATGGAACAGCTTTGCTTTTATTATTGCTTGCTTTCTTCATTGATGCATGGTATATAGACAGTGTACGTACAGTGTATATGAGGTCCAAATACGTTTTTACATGTCGAATTTATTGTAGTACACCATACAATATTTCTTCAGTGATTCTTTGGTCATTCGCTCTCTCTCTTTCCTTCCCATGTACACTTTTATTTGTGAAAAGGCCCTCTCGACATTGGCACTTGAGACTGGCAACGCCAAAACTGCCAGTACACAATTTGCCAACTCTGGCCACTGACGTAGCTTTCCATGCCAATACTGGTGCACCTCAAGGTTGACATTCTCTGGGCCAGGTTCTGCAACATATGCGCTGAACTGGGCCATATGCCCTCAGAGGTATTAAAGCGGTCAAAAATGAAGCTATACTTTTCGAAGTCTGTAGAAAATTCCCCTTTACGGAAGGGATCTAACACTTGTGCAGAGTACCAAAGTGAGGCTTCATTGACTTCAAACGCCATGGTTGGTGAAGGGACATTTCTATGCATCATAGTTAGCCATTTCTCATGCATTGTAAAATAAAATGTTCTGAATTGGTCCTCAACACTTCTCTGCTTACCAAGTGGCAAGCATTCTAACAGGGAACATGTTGCAGTGCCAAAGTCACTTAAAAGTGTCGCCTAGCCTACTCTCGAGGAGATGTTTGACATCTACACCAATTATGCTGAACACTTGGTAGACAAGGGTGTTTTCTGACTCTAGTGTTTTTATTATGTCCACTACAGCAGTCATGTTTTCCTGTAAAAATCTAAGAATGCAGTACAGTGTACTTTTTTTGACATCACTATCAATATGCACCCGAAGATCCTCACATTTCTTGCCTTTTGCATCATCACTAAGCAAAAATTCAGTAAACGGTCGCCACATAGATAATATTGCATTCACGGCCTCTAGGACTGAGAATCACCGACTAAATGACACAGTTGGGATGACTCTTTCTTTGCTGCCACACAAAACACAAAATGAGAAATATTTGCGTTTTAGTTCCCGCGCATAACGAAACACCTGAATGGACTACAAAATCAATAGCATTCTTCATTAGCTCAGAAGATTGTAAAGATGCTTTCAGCATACCATCTAGCAAGTGGCAAGGATCTCTTACAGGGAAACACTTCAGCTCAGGTATTGCTTTTGACAGGTCATCACATAACTTTTTCATATACGTAGCTGAATCGCTGCAAATACAAACAATATCACTCCAATCTTTGTTAAACTTGGTAAGAACTCTCTGCAGCAGCATCCCAAGTGACACTGCGTTGCATGTTTCCAGTACATCTAGATCTGCCATGATGGTACGTCTGTACCATCCATTTTTTGCATCACAAAATGTGATTAGCACTGCCACTGCTGGGTCGCCACGCATCTCTGGAGTTTCATCAATGGTAACAGCGATCTTTATTTCACCTTGGAGTAACTCTGAGATATGTTCAATATCTGCAAGGAACACCTCTGGTAGGTATTTCTCATACATTTGTGTTGCTTTTGGTAATGTTTTGCATGGTGATCCACGCTTGCGGAACAGATTCCCAATCGGTCCATCGGCTTGGTGTAAGCTGGTTCCAGATTGCACTAGGGCACGTACAAATTCATGTGCCACATCCTTTTCTTCCTCACGTTTTCTTTTGAAGCGTGTCATTGTCTCAGCAAGAGACATCTGGCATAGGCTGTCGCTATTAGGTGGCTCTTTCAATTTCAAGTGGGTCTTGGTGACAAGATGTTCAGCAATTCGGCTTGCAGTCTTCCCAGTTACTATTGGGACAGTCACTCTGCAAAACCTGCAAATTAACATCTTTTGCCCACGCACTTCTTCAACCATGAAATCTTTGTTTTCCAGCACATAATCTTCTGCCGTCTTTATTCTGCGGGGCATGTTGTTCTGCGCAAACTAGATGAATAAAAAAAAAAACACTTAGAAACCGGTTGCGTACCGTTGAGAAAATAATGAGAAAGACAACATTTTCATGGTCAGTTGACTGCTGTGCAAACAGGGAAGAGCGCACTTGTGTTGCAATGAGTAACAGAAACAACAAGTTTTGGTCACAGGAGCTAATAGGCTAAAAGCACCCCAGGGCAGGGGCGCGAGGCCTTAATGTCTGTAAGGTTAGGTCAGCACTTTAGGAAATTTGCCTGAAAAGGGAGGCTCTGTGCAAGGCACACCTCTTGAACTGCGGGGTACAGAGAGAACTTTTTTGAACCGCAGGTTTTGTGACTCTCTAGGTATGGGTAATTTATGAGAGATTTCTGGGGGTGTTGGCACTGCTCTGAGTAAAGCTAGGCTGGTTTTCACTGCTGTTTTTTTTCCCCTCGGAGATTTATATAGTGCTAACTCGACCTGAAGGTATTGAAGCGCTTCACATGAGCACCTGTTGCGTTACACAAGGGCACATTCATTTTTTTTAGGGACGGGTAGATTACGTGATTTGCCCAGAATCACAGGATGTTGAGCGTCATTGCCGAGACTCGAACCCCGTTCGCCAGATTTGAGGTCGACCGCCCTAACCATTAGACTACATCCTCTCCTGCTGTTAGTTTCAAGGTTTATGGAAGAGTCTATGCTTTAAGTCTTTGAGTTTGTGAAGTTGCAGTATCACAATGATTACAAAAACATGTTTTGTAAAAGAATGATAACTGGTTTGCTATTTCAGCAATCACATTTTCTAGCCTAGTTTACTGGGGTCATTTCTCGTTTAATCCGTGTGTGAAACCGGTCCTAGGATGCTTGATTCCAGTCCAGGGAGGACCTGGCTTGGCAGTTCGGGCTGGACTGTTCCCATGAGGCACAGGGTCAAGACTGATTTGCATATGGCTGGGTTAAAACTGGAATGGCATGGTGAGCAAAAAAACGATGGATTTAGGCCCAGATCTCTGTACTGGGGTGAATGTATGACATTGTTCTGCATTCTGTCCATCAACTGTTGTTTTTGCATTTGTCACCCCGAGTGGGACGGGTATGCCCAGACGTGGGTCCTGTGCTCTCCATGCCACTGGAATCAAGCTATCCTGGCTGAAGAGGGTGAAACCCCGAAACCGGTCCTAGGATGCTTGATTCCAGTCCAGGGAGGACCTGGCTTGGCAGTTTGGGCTGGACTGTTCCCATGAGGCACAGGGTCAAGACTGATTTGCATATGGCTGGGTTCAAACTGGAATGGCATGGTGAGCAAAAAAACGATGGATTTAGGCCCAGATCTCTGTACTGGGGTGAATGTATGACATTGTTCTGCATTCTGTCCATCAACTGTTGTTTTTGCATTTGTCACCCCGAGTGGGACGGGTATGCCCAGACGTGGGTCCCGTGCTCTCCATGCCACTGGAATCAAGCTTTCCTGGCTGAAGAGGGGTGAAACCCCGAAACCGGTCCTAGGATGCTTGATTCCAGTCCAAGGAGGACCTGGCTTGGCAGTTCGGGCTGGACTGTTCCCATGAGGCACAGGGTCAAGACTGATTTGCATATGGCTGGGTTCAAACTGGAATGGCATGGTGAGCAAAAAAACGATGGATTTAGGCCCAGATCTCTGTACTGGGGTGAATGTATGACATTGTTCTGCATTCTGTCCATCAACTGTTGTTTTTGCATTTGTCACCCGAGTGGGACGGGTATGCCCAGACGTGGGTCCCGTGCTCTCCATGCCACTGGAATCAAGCTATCCTGGCTGAAGAGGGTGAAACCCCGAAACCGGTCCTAGGATGCTTGATTCCAGTCCAGGGAGGACCTGGCTTGGCAGTTCGGGCTGGACTGTTCCCATGAGGCACAGGGTCAAGACTGATTTGCATATGGCTGGGTTCAAACTGGAATGGCATGGTGAGCAAAAAACGATGGATTTAGGCCCAGATCTCTGTACTGGGGTGAATGTATGACATTGTTCTGCATTCTGTCCATCAACTGTTGTTTTTGCATTTGTCACCCGAGTGGGACGGGTATGCCCAGACGTGGGTCCCGTGCTTTCCATGCCACTGGAATCAAGCTATCCTGGCTGAAGAGGGGTGAAACCCCGAAACCGGTCCTAGGATGCTTGATTCCAGTCCAGGGAGCACCTGGCTTGGCAGTTCGGGCTGGACTGTTCCCATGAGGCACTGGGTCAAGACTGATTTGCATATGGCTGGGTTCAAACTGGAGTGGCATGGTGAGCAAAAAAACGATGGATTTAGGCCCAGATCTCTGTACTGGGGTGAATATATGACATTGTTCTGCATTCTGTCCATCAACTGTTGTTTTTGCATTTGTCACCCCGAGTGGGACGGGTATGCCCAGACGTGGGTCCCTGGAATCAAGCTATCCTGGCTGAAGAGGGTGAAACCCCGAAACCGGTCCTAGGATGCTTGATTCCAGTCCAGGGAGGACCTGGCTTGGCAGTTCGGGCTGGACTGTTCCCATGAGGCACAGGGTCAAGACTGATTTGCATATGGCTGGGTTCAAACTGGAATGGCATGGTGAGCACAAAAACGATGGATTTAGGCCCAGATCTCTGTACTGGGGTGAATGTATGACATTGTTCTGCATTCTGTCCATCAACTGTTGTTTTTGCATTTGTCACCCCGAGTGGGACGGGTATGCCCAGACGTGGGTCCCGTGCTCTCCATGCCACTGGAATCAAGCTATCCTGGCTGAAGAGGGTGAAACCCCGAAACCGGTCCTAGGATGCTTGATTCCAGTCCAGGGAGGACCTGGCTTGGCAGTTCGGGCTGGACTGTTCCCATGAGGCACAGGGTCAAGACTGATTTGCATATGGCTGGGTTCAAACTGGAATGGCATGGTGAGCAAAAAAACGATGGATTTAGGCCCAGATCTCTGTACTGGGGTGAATGTATGACATTGTTCTGCATTCTGTCCATCAACTGTTGTTTTTGCATTTGTCACCCGAGTGGGACGGGTATGCCCAGACGTGGGTCCCGTGCTTTCCATGCCACTGGAATCAAGCTATCCTGGCTGAAGAGGGGTGAAACCCCGAAACCGGTCCTAGGATGCTTGATTCCAGTCCAGGGTGCACCTGGCTTGGCAGTTCGGGCTGGACTGTTCCCATGAGGCACTGGGTCAAGACTGATTTGCATATGGCTGGGTTCAAACTGGAGTGGCATGGTGAGCAAAAAAACGATGGATTTAGGCCCAGATCTCTGTACTGGGGTGAATATATGACATTGTTCTGCATTCTGTCCATCAACTGCTGTTTTTGCATTTGTCACCCCGAGTGGGACGGGTATGCCCAGACGTGGGTCCCTGGAATCAAGCTATCCTGGCTGAAGAGGGGTGAAACCCCGAAACCGGTCCTAGGATGCTTGATTCCAGTCCAGGGAGGACCTGGCTTGGCAGTTCGGGCTGGACTGTTCCCATGAGGCACAGGGTCAAGACTGATTTGCATATGGCTGGGTTCAAACTGGAATGGCATGGTGAGCAAAAAACGATGGATTTAGGCCCAGATCTCTGTACTGGGGTGAATGTATGACATTGTTCTGCATTCTGTCCATCAACTGTTGTTTTTGCATTTGTCACCCCGAGTGGGACGGGTATGCCCAGACGTGGGTCCCGTGCTCTCCATGCCACTGGAATCAAGCTATCCTGGCTGAAGAGGGGTGAAACCCCGAAACCGGTCCTAGGATGCTTGATTCCAGTCCAGGGAGGACCTGGCTTGGCAGTTCGGGCTGGACTGTTCCCATGAGGCACAGGGTCAAGACTGATTTGCATATGGCTGGGTTCAAACTGGAATGGCATGGTGAGCAAAAAAACGATGGATTTAGGCCCAGATCTCTGTACTGGGGTGAATGTATGACATTGTTCTGCATTCTGTCCATCAACTGTTGTTTTTGCATTTGTCACCCCGAGTGGGACGGGTATGCCCAGACGTGGGTCCCGTGCTCTCCATGCCACTGGAATCAAGCTATCCTGGCTGAAGAGGGGTGAAACCCCGAAACCGGTCCTAGGATGCTTGATTCCAGTCCAGGGAGGACCTGGCTTGGCAGTTCGGGCTGGACTGTTCCCATGAGGCACAGGGTCAAGACTGATTTGCATATGGCTGGGTTCAAACTGGAATGGCATGGTGAGCAAAAAAACGATGGATTTAGGCCCAGATCTCTGTACTGGGGTAAATGTATGACATTGTTCTGCATTCTGTCCATCAACTGTTGTTTTTGCATTTGTCACCCCGAGTGGGACGGGTATGCCCAGACGTGGGTCCCGTGCTCTCCATGCCACTGGAATCAAGCTATCCTGGCTGAAGAGGGGTGAAACCCCGAAACCGGTCCTAGGATGCTTGATTCCAGTCCAGGGAGGACCTGGCTTGGCAGTTCGGGCTGGACTGTTCCCATGAGGCACAGGGTCAAGACTGATTTGCATATGGCTGGGTTCAAACTGGAATGGCATGGTGAGCAAAAAACGATGGATTTAGGCCCAGATCTCTGTACTGGGGTGAATGTATGACATTGTTCTGCATTCTGTCCATCAACTGTTGTTTTTGCATTTGTCACCCGAGTGGGACGGGTATGCCCAGACGTGGGTCCCGTGCTTTCCATGCCACTGGAATCAAGCTATCCTGGCTGAAGAGGGGTGAAACCCCGAAACCGGTCCTAGGATGCTTGATTCCAGTCCAGGGAGCACCTGGCTTGGCAGTTCGGGCTGGACTGTTCCCATGAGGCACTGGGTCAAGACTGATTTGCATATGGCTGGGTTCAAACTGGAGTGGCATGGTGAGCAAAAAAACGATGGATTTAGGCCCAGATCTCTGTACTGGGGTGAATATATGACATTGTTCTGCATTCTGTCCATCAACTGTTGTTTTTGCATTTGTCACCCCGAGTGGGACGGGTATGCCCAGACGTGGGTCCCTGGAATCAAGCTATCCTGGCTGAAGAGGGTGAAACCCCGAAACCGGTCCTAGGATGCTTGATTCCAGTCCAGGGAGGACCTGGCTTGGCAGTTCGGGCTGGACTGTTCCCATGAGGCACAGGGTCAAGACTGATTTGCATATGGCTGGGTTCAAACTGGAATGGCATGGTGAGCACAAAAACGATGGATTTAGGCCCAGATCTCTGTACTGGGGTGAATGTATGACATTGTTCTGCATTCTGTCCATCAACTGTTGTTTTTGCATTTGTCACCCCGAGTGGGACGGGTATGCCCAGACGTGGGTCCCGTGCTCTCCATGCCACTGGAATCAAGCTATCCTGGCTGAAGAGGGGTGAAACCCCGAAACCGGTCCTAGGATGCTTGATTCCAGTCCAGGGAGGACCTGGCTTGGCAGTTCGGGCTGGACTGTTCCCATGAGGCACAGGGTCAAGACTGATTTGCATATGGCTGGGTTCAAACTGGAATGGCATGGTGAGCAAAAAAACGATGGATTTAGGCCCAGATCTCTGTACTGGGGTGAATGTATGACATTGTTCTGCATTCTGTCCATCAACTGTTGTTTTTGCATTTGTCACCCGAGTGGGACGGGTATGCCCAGACGTGGGTCCCGTGCTTTCCATGCCACTGGAATCAAGCTATCCTGGCTGAAGAGGGGTGAAACCCGAAACCGGTCCTAGGATGCTTGATTCCAGTCCAGGGTGCACCTGGCTTGGCAGTTCGGGCTGGACTGTTCCCATGAGGCACTGGGTCAAGACTGATTTGCATATGGCTGGGTTCAAACTGGAGTGGCATGGTGAGCAAAAAAACGATGGATTTAGGCCCAGATCTCTGTACTGGGGTGAATATATGACATTGTTCTGCATTCTGTCCATCAACTGCTGTTTTTGCATTTGTCACCCCGAGTGGGACGGGTATGCCCAGACGTGGGTCCCTGGAATCAAGCTATCCTGGCTGAAGAGGGTGAAACCCCGAAACCGGTCCTAGGATGCTTGATTCCAGTCCAGGGAGGACCTGGCTTGGCAGTTCGGGCTGGACTGTTCCCATGAGGCACAGGGTCAAGACTGATTTGCATATGGCTGGGTTCAAACTGGAATGGCATGGTGAGCAAAAAAACGATGGATTTAGGCCCAGATCTCTGTACTGGGGTGAATGTATGACATTGTTCTGCATTCTGTCCATCAACTGTTGTTTTTGCATTTGTCACCCCGAGTGGGACGGGTATGCCCAGACGTGGGTCCCGTGCTCTCCATGCCACTGGAATCAAGCTATCCTGGCTGAAGAGGGTGAAACCCCGAAACCGGTCCTAGGATGCTTGATTCCAGTCCAGGGAGGACCTGGCTTGGCAGTTCGGGCTGGACTGTTCCCATGAGGCACAGGGTCAAGACTGATTTGCATATGGCTGGGTTCAAACTGGAATGGCATGGTGAGCAAAAAAACGATGGATTTAGGCCCAGATCTCTGTACTGGGGTGAATGTATGACATTGTTCTGCATTCTGTCCATCAACTGTTGTTTTTGCATTTGTCACCCCGAGTGGGACGGGTATGCCCAGACGTGGGTCCCGTGCTCTCCATGCCACTGGAATCAAGCTATCCTGGCTGAAGAGGGGTGAAACCCCGAAACCGGTCCTAGGATGCTTGATTCTAGTCCAGGGAGGACCTGGCTTGGCAGTTCGGGCTGGACTGTTCCCATGAGGCACAGGGTCAAGACTGATTTGCATATGGCTGGGTTCAAACTGGAATGGCATGGTGAGCAAAAAAACGATGGATTTAGGCCCAGATCTCTGTACTGGGGTAAATGTATTACATTGTTCTGCATTCTGTCCATCAACTGTTGTTTTAACATTTTCATATAAGCAGATTCAAATCCATGCACGAAAATAATGAGAATTAATTAGTAAATTGTTCCGATGCGCTTAAATGTCAACAGAGGCATTACAAAGAAGCGAATTACACTGAGTATAATTTGCGCAATAGGTCTCTCAAAGATGTTGTTTTCAACAAGTGCAAATATATGAAGCTACTTTTTTAGAGTGGATTGCGGAGAAAGACAGACCAACATTAAAATAAAGTTTTTTTGCTAAAGATCTCCTGTCTATATTTTATGTTCAGATGGTGCTTTACAACTATGCTTTCTATCTTTCAAAAGGTTAGACCATCTGGCATCAAAGCGAATCACAGTGGAAAATGGCTGTTTATGAATTAGATGTATCACTGAAATTGCTCTTTCTTCTAAAGGTTGTGCACTGCATATTACAGTATTTACTATGATGGTATTGCTCCAAGTAAAACTTGCAAGAAAACTATGAAACTGTGAGAGTCAAAGTGAAAATAACATCTGGAACGAAATAAGAAAGACAGTTGCTGGAACTTAATGTGTTGTAAAATACAAACATTAAACAACATCGTATGGTGGTGCTTGAATGCCCTTTGCAGGGGCTCTACGAAGGGGTGCAAGAGCAACAAAGCCTCGTTAAGTAAATGGTCTTTTTAAAGACCTGTGAATTAATCGGGTGCGGCCGCATGCAGACAAATGGCAGACCACAACAGCTCCTCTCCCCCACGTTAGCCAGGCAGGGAGCCTGGTGTTGCTCTGGCCCTTGCTCACGGGCCGCATTAAGCAATACTAGCACATTTAAAAACGCAAGAAAGAAACGATTGCTCTGGCCCTTGCTCACGGGCCGCATTAAGCAATACTAGCACAATTAAAAACGCAAGAAAGAAACTTGAGCATGCCGCCTCTTTTCCCGGTGCCCACCCCCACGTCAGCCAGGCAGGGGGCCTGGTGTTGCTCTGGCCCTTGCTCACAGGCCGCATTAAGCAATACTAGCACATTTAAAAACGCAAGCAAGAAAACTATGAAACTGCGAGATTCAAAGTGCATTATAACATCTGGAACGAAATGAGAAAAGACAGTTGCTGGAACTTAATGTGTTGTAAAATACAAACATTAAACAACATCGTATGGTGGTGCTTGAATGCCCTTTGCAGGGGCTCTACGAAGGGGTGCAAGAGCAACACAGCCTCGTTAAGTAAATGGTCTTTTTAAAGACCTGTGAATTAATCGGGTGCGGCCGCATGCAGACAAATGGCAGACCACAACAGCTCCTCTCCCCCACGTTAGCCAGGCAGGGAGCCTGGTGTTGCTCTGGCCCTTGCTCACGGGCCGCATTAAGCAATACTAGCACATTTAAAAACGCAAGAAAGAAACGATTGCTCTGGCCCTTGCTCACGGGCCGCATTAAGCAATACTAGCACAATTAAAAACGCAAGAAAGAAACTTGAGCATGCCGCCTCTTTCCCCGGTGCCCACCCCCACGTCAGCCAAGTAGGGGGCCTGGTGTTGCTCTGGCCCATGTTCACGGGCCGCATTAAGAATTTCAAGCACAATCCTTTATTAATTTCCTGCCTACTTATCTTGGGTGAGCTGGACGCTACATTGTATGCAGGGGCTCTACGAAGGGGTGCAAGAACAACAAAGCCTCGTTAAGCCTGCAAGTACTTGACTCACCGGAACCCGTGAAATTCACCTTCATTGAGAACATTGACCCAGCAGGGTAAGTGGTAGGCCCTGCGAGTTGGAAAACCACAACAACGAGAAATAGAACTGACTGCACTTCATGACCTATGTGGTCAAAGGACTCAGGAACCTGAATAAGTGAAGGCGACCGGGCTATTATACTGCACAAGTACAACACTCCCAACATTTACCTTGGATGGTTCAAACTAGGCCTTGGAACACTGGCGGTCGTTGTCTGGTCGTAGTCTCGTCGTGGTGGTTGCCTGAAGTGTGGCGAGGTGTGTGGGGCCAGACAAACTCCGGCCAGTATTTTAAATGGGACCTGGCCACACCCGCCAACCTTGCCAACCAATGTGTCTCCCCGAATTTAATGGGGGTGACGCACGTTCCGTGTTGCTTTCCTTCTCGGGCCTAAATTGCAGTTTGGTCTGCAATGCTGTGGCTCCATCAAGTGGCCAAGTGGTGCAACAGCAATGAAAATCAGTGACACTCGGTTTAAACCGGGTCAGCTGATTTTCATCTGGTAGGGTACTGTCGGGCAGAGTCGGTTTTAACCGAATTCCGGACAGCCTATGTATAGTGTTTTGTAGTATCTGAGTACCTCTTCTAGGATCCCAACAGTACCAGTTATTCGCTCCTGATCCTGTCCAATTAGTTCAGTTATATAGGTGGGCTTGCAGGATTGTTGCATCATTCTGGCTAGCGTTCTACCAGGCCTCTCACCCTCCCCGTATCGCCTAGCCACAACGTATTTACCTAAAAAGTGTGCCTCACGCTCTGCAGCTTCCCTAAATTCAGTCAGTAACTTCGTCCGTTTTTGTAGATCAGGGGGGCCTGTATCAGTTTCTGCATTACGATCTATCTCAAAGAGCTGTGTTTCTATCCGCACTAGCGTGCGACGCAAGTCTCTGAGTACCCCAGCATTCTTCGAGATACACACCCCCCTAGCATATGCCTTAAAGGCTTCCCATAGCATGGCCTTAGATTTCACGGACCCTTCATTTATTTCAAAGTACTCAACGATGGCTTCCCCTAGTTCCGTTGCAAAAACAGCGTCTCTCAGGGCCATATCTGGGAATCGCCACGGCCGCTCTACCCCCCTGCTCTGGGGATCCTCAGTTTGACCAGCACGGGAGAATGATCTGATAATGTGCGTGGTAAGTGGGTAACTGTATCAACCCACAGCACTGCACCAGTGGATAGACACCAGTAATCCAGGCGTGTCCAAGTGTTGTGGGGCGCCGAGTAGTGAGTGTACCCTTCGCGGTCTGCACAATGATATCTCTATACATCAACTAGCCCAAATCTTTCTATAGTGTCCAACACTACCCGTCTCGCCCTAGGTTTCGTGGCCATCGCGTGTGTTGTGCTATCCCGCTCTGGATTAAGCAACAAATTAACCCCCCCCCCAAATATATGTGATCCGCCGCCATACGTTCCATATGGGAGTGAACAGTATCAAAAAAATCGGGGTCATCAACATTTGGAGCATATATGTTAACAAATAGGACAGAGTGCTCAAGCAGACAGCCCTTCACCAATAGGTAACGCCCTCCCACATCCCGATAGACCTCCTCCTCCCGGAATGGCACCCGCTTATGAATCAACACTGCAACCCCTCTGGCATATGAGCTGTAACTTGCAAAATATTTATGCGCCCCCCAACCTGACACCAACGACGTCCTAGCGTGTACTGCAAGATGAGTCTCCTGTAGAAAGGCAATGTCCACCTGGTGGCATTGCATATAATTAGTCACCTGTTTACATTTGCGAGTATTATTTAGGCCCCTAACATTCCAGGACATCATAACCACACTGGCCTCTGCATTTACCTTATTAACCATGATCCAAATCTGGCATTTTCATCGCCCAGGCACCTGGCCCTATATGACTGCACTGCAAATGACAACTGCTAAAAAACCATAATACAAACTTTAACCTATCTACCCATGTCCCTCCCTCCCCCACCCTTCCCCCTTACCTAACTCTAGGGGAAATCCCCATCTCGTATAACCATTTTGGAATACTGATATATACGAAAACAAAATGTAGTATGGACCCACAAGAACTTAAACAGGTGCATCTGTACTTGGGGGGTGGCGACACCCCGCCACTGCCCCGTATCCTGGCACGTGTGCCTGTGACTAGTATATCATTCGTCCATGGAGGTGTCCCAACGTGTCCAAGCACTGGTTCACAATGGTGCAGCTATAATGCTATTAAACACATCGGCTCTCGCCCACTTCGCTAGAGTAAGACGTCCGTGGGCCTAGCTGGCAGTAAAAAGATCAGCACTGGCGCCTGAGTCTGGAATGTCCTGTGACAGCTGCGGCGACGGAGCACCTTTCTTCTTCTCGGCATTGGAGTATTTCTGGCAAAATTCTTGGGCATCATGGGGCGAGTCAAACACTCGGGACCGTCTGTCGACGTCGACTTTCAACCTCGCTGGATACAGCATTCCGTACCGTAGCCCCATCTTTCGTAGGGCCGCCTTTACCCCAGCGTACTTTCTGCGTGCTTCCTGCACCATAGCAGTGAAGTCCGGATACAGGGAGATGGTCGAACCCTGCCACTCAAGTTGGCCCTCTCCCGTGCCAACCGTAGGGCCGTATCCCTGTCTCTGAAATTCAAGAATTGTGCTATGATTGTCTCAACGGGCAGCCTGGGTTGGGTCGAGGCCCCAAGATACGGTGCGCACGTTCAATCACGAAGGTGGTTGTAAAGGACTCACCCTCAAATAAGTCCGTGAAGAGCATTTCCACAAAGCGGTCTTGACGCCCGGTATTGGTGGATTCGGGTATTCCCATGATTCGGACGTTGTTCCTCCGCCCTCGCGCCTCTAAATCTTCATTCTAAATGGCGACAGCCTTGAGTAGTTTTTCCAGCCATTCACATCTCTTGGTTGTCTGGGCCACGCCATCTTCCAATCGGAGATTCTGCCCTCCGTGGTTGTCAATTGCCCTTCCTGCTGGTCCAGCCGGGCCCCCATAGATTCCAGCCTCTTATCCAGGGCGTCGAAGCGAGTATCCAGAGCTCTGAAGCCCGCTCTCAGTTCCAGCAACAGGCTGTCGGGCCCAGATACCTCTGTGGTATGTGTCTCTCCTCCTTCCGCCATGTTGGTCTGTGGTGGCGCAGTACTGGTAGCCGGCGGTTTGAACAACAGGATGCTTTGCTTGGGGTCCTTGCGCCCCATGCCCCACTCTGTCGATATGTTAGGCAGCTATGGGGGGGCCCAGGTTGTGGGGGGGGCACGATCCACAGTGCAATTTCACTCTGGCCCTCCATACACGTGTGTCACTCTGTATGCCCCAGCGGATGCAGCACAATGGCACAATTACTACTCCACATGCCCCATACGTGGTCCAGTCCCTTCATGGCCTCGCCGTCGTTACAGTGGATGCCCTGGGCCATGATAGGGCGGCTACTCAGCCGCTATGCGCGGGCCACTTCAGCCACGCACGCTGGACACTAGGGAGGCATCGCCGGTGCCCACTTAGGCGCCTTCAGGTGGTCCATGTGCCGGGCCTGCCTGTGATAAACCCGTGTGGCGCAGTAATCTTCGGCCCAGATGGGCCCTGCAACGCTCCTCAGGCCTGCAATGGTGCGGGGGGGGGAAATCTCACCGCCCCAGGCAGCGCCAGGTTCGCAGCCGCAGCGGGGGTAGTCCCAGTGGGTGCCACAGTTCCGGCCGGGTGGCCGGTCCCCAAGCCCACCCGCGGCCCCTGACACCGCGGGGCTTCTGGGGAGAGCCTGCGCCCCACTACGTGTGTCCTGGCCACTACGAGCCCCCACCGCAGCCGCTCACCTGATATCAGTCGCCGCCCATCTACGCCTCGCGGCGGTCCCTGCAGTCCTCGCACCATGTCCGGCTGGAGCACAACTCGAGCTCCCGGCTCCACACAATGTTGCAGGCTGCGGCGCTCCCCGCCTCCGCAGTTCAGCGCCGATCTGCGCCACGGGTCACACTCGGGCTGATTCCCGCACCGGGGGCCGCACCATCGCCTCCTACATCCCGCAATACTTTAAAGAACGGGGATGCCGCCATGAACGCCAGGATGGGCAATTAATCGGTAGAGAGCGGCGGAGCTGCAAGCCTACGCGGCCATCACGGTCGGCGGCTTGGCCACGTCCCCGTGCCTGAACAAAAGATAAAAAGAATTCAAGTGTAATTGTGCTTGTAACAGGGGCAGTCACCTCAAAATTGAAACCACACCCAAAGGTGGGACAAAGAGCTTTCCACCAGTAAAAACAAACGACTACAGAAAGGCACACAAAGAAATAAATAGAAAGTGGCGGGTGTGGTCTAACATCACAGATGGATTACTGCATGCCCTCACCGAGCAGTGCATGCGGCTGCCTCTAGGCTCGACCTAAAAACGATGAAAAAAGGTCCATTGATAATTACATTCCTCTCCTTCATACTATAATATATTGACATTGTGGGCCCCATTCGCAAAGTCAAATTACAGCCGAAAATGACTCCATTTATGCCTGCCAAGTATCCTCGAAAGGATGCGCAGCATTTACTACTGTATAATTGTGCGTCACAACTTAGTACAACTATTCAGTAGCACATTCCATACAAGGAGGGTGTTGTGGGTGAATCAACCCATGATTTGCCTTCAGAGTTAGTGAACTCAGGGGCGTAACACAGGCCCCCGCATTGCGGGGGGGCCCCCGCGCTCCAGGGGCCCCCTCACTTGACTTACTTCATCATTTTAATGGTGCGCTGTGTGCAGCGCGCACGGCACGCCCGGCCTCTTTAATAAATTAAATGGTGCGCTAGGCATGCATGCCTGGGCCCCCGCCGAGCTTCAGAAGCTAATCACTCTTCCTCTTACTAAATGGTGCCCGGCAGGGGCCCCCGAGGCTCTTAATAAATGTTGCACGGGCCCCGGCCGGGCCTCTGAGCCTCTTAATAAATGGTGCCCGGCCCCGGCCGGGGCCCCTAAGGCTCTTAATAAATGGTGCGCGGGCCCCGGCCGGGGCCCCTGAGACTCTTAATAAATGGTGCGCGGGCCCGGCCGGGGCCCTGAGGCTCTTAATAAATGGTGTGTGGGCTCTCTTTATATTGAATGGCGGGACAGGGTGGGTGCGTGCGGCGCGCACTTGCTTCCGGGACGCGTATGCGCGTTGTTCAGGGTGGGGGCAGGGCTGGTGACCAATGCCCTGATTGCATTTGTCATGACATGCGCATTGAGCGCGCGCGCAATTAAAAGTGCGCGTCAGAGTAAGGTGTGGCATCCATTCCCCAGAAGACCCAGCCACGCTCCTACGCAGGTCAGGACTGTCCGAAGTCCGTCACCGGCCATTATCCATAATTTAAATTGCCCCCCGGCCCCTGCCTGGCTAGCCTTGCCCTGCCCGGCCTCAGCCCCTGCCTTCTGCCCGTCCCAGCCCGTGCCTAACTGAGCTGCAGGCCAGGCCCAGCCCTCAGGTCAGCTGGTCAGGTGAGTCTGCGTCCGACGGTCCGAGCCTAGTAGGCAGGAGGAGTGGTTCGTGGGTGGTGGCGAGGACAGTCGGAGTCTCAGTGGGTGGCGGTGGCGGGGTGGTAATCTGATAATTTGGACTGGCTGGTATCAGGGAGGGCATCAAGGTGGGGACCGGCAATAAACCTTTTAAAAGTAAACATAGTGTGTCTTATGCTCAGCTCACCTCCCTGTCTGTTCCTTGGCTTCTTAGCCTGCCTACTGCTCGATCACCTCATCATGATTCGACTGCTAGAAGGCTCCGGTGCCGAACAGATGAAAGAGAACATCAATAATCTGGCAGCCTTGAACGTGACATTTGTGTTCACAAACCAAACATGCACAGTCATACAGCATAACCCTTTTCAAACGCGGGCCGGAGAGCATGAATCACTCCATGTTTATCTATTTAGCAGCGGGTGGCGGCGGGGGGAGGGCAAAGGGGGGGGGGGCGGTTGATAAAGGGCAGGAAGGCAGTTACACGAGCTAAGTGGGGGGGATATAACCAGAATGGAAAATAAAACGTGCTGCTTTGCTCCCGGGTTTTAAATGCAGAACAAATATCTAATGAACATTCCCCGATTATGACGAAGTTTGCGGTGCTACTTTAGCACAGCCACTACACATCACCACAATAAAGGAAAGGAAGGACACAATCTTGTTACATTATTTGGTATTTCTCAGCCACTAATTGTGCGCACGGGTACATACTTCACCCACTCTCCATCCAGTGAGCCAGCAGCATTCTCCTTTCATCTCGCATGAGTATCCTCCATTACCCCCTCTTGCCTTCCTTCCCCAAGCATTTCCCGCCTCTCTATCTGTGTAGGCCGGGCGCATGTTTTCAGAAACTGTGCATCTGCATTCTCCAGATCTCATGGTGCTGACATGAAGAAAACGAATTGGAATAAACTCATCCCTCAGACGTCTGGATTTTTTTCCATGATGAGTCGCTTGTAACAAACCAACTGTAAATAAGCAACCGGCAGAGGGGAGGCGAGTAGACGGAGCAGAGCAGCAAGGTGGAGGCTGGATATGTATTAACTGCAGCGCAGTCACTGTCTGAGCAGTCTGCGGAAATGGCCCTCAATTAATTAGCTCATTTGACAGCCAAATTATGTTTATATTGGCACGCTTCCTTAACATGATAATGGCTGGTACGGGACGTTACAAGTGTCCATGGCAGATGTTTAAATACCAACCCCATGTTCGGTGACGACGGGAGATCTGTGTATGTGGTGGGGTGTGGTGTAATACTAGCCAAGAAATACAGCGAGGGAAGAAAGCAAGCCTAACTTGCTCTAGGAGTGTCTGGGTGGGCGCAGGGAAGGTTCTCTCCTCATATATTTTTTTAATGGGCTCAAATAGTGCGTTTTAAAGCACAGCTTTCACAGAAATCTCCTAAAAAACCAAAGGCTCTGAAAGGGCACATTAAATATTACAGTATTTTCACAGCCTGCCATATCTTGACATATAAGCCTCTTCATTAATTAAATAGTGTGTGCACGCCTGGGCCCCGGCCGGTCCTCAGAGAGGCTCTTCAATATAAATGAGATAACATACATCTCCACACTGTTTTCCTTTTTATTCCTCATTAGGTCTTCCTATTATACCCCATCCTTACTGGCGCTCATCATCTTCTTTCTCCCCACTACCTGCACTGCTCACTTGTGTCATTGTTGTTACCTTCTCACCCCTTTCCTCCTTTTCATCTTCTAGGCTCTCCCATCATTTCAGTCCATTCACAGCCCCTCTTCAAGATCCCCTCATCTGGTACTTTTTTTTTCTCCTCCAAGTTCTCATTCTATCTCTCCCTAGTGATTCCCCTTCATCTCGTAAAAATCGGTTTTTGTATGTAGTGTTTATGACCGCAGATGCGTCTTTTCATATCACCATCAACAACAGATGTCACTATGCCCATTTTGAGTATAATAAAGGGCTACGCAGTGACCACAAAGTGACGTGTTGTGCAATAGAAAACCTGTCCTCTGATTACATACTAACTGAAAGTTACTATAAGTAATGAGTCAGTGTTTTGATCCCAGAAAGATGAGAGGCCAAGTAGGCCCTGTTAAGATTTTAGTTGGTTACTTGTTTGCTGAGGAGCACAGAATGCACAGGATGCAATATTTATCTTATGCACAACACCGACTTCTCATTATGTAATGTACCATTGCATACCTTTGTAAACTGGTTACAGAGGCGTAGTTTTTTCTGGTTCCAGGCAGTACCCCCTGGGCCTATTCCTTACATTTGAAATTTACATTTACTGCTATAGTGTGAGAAGGCATTTCATGAAAAGGAATATAAAGTAGGGTTGCCAAAAGAAAAATGCCAGCCATGTGTTGTTTAAAGACACTGAAAGACCTCGTCTTGACACTAAGGGGCCGATTCCGATCTCGGTCGGAGGCGCACCCAATACCATTCGGTCGGGAAAAAAGCCATGCGAAAGCCAGTTTCCCGACCGATCCGTACAGCACACCGAACGAGCAAGTACGATGCGCACAACAGCAAAAATTCCGGCCGAGCCGTACTCACCCAAACCAGGTCCTGTTCTCCGACCGAGGCGAATCCGGAAACGCCGAATCGAGTCGCACGGAAGGGAAAATGCAGCCCCGTCCGGCCGGACAAGTACGATGCGCTTTCCGTACGCGCCGAACCCGTCGCTACGCACGGCACGTCAAAGCATCCGGGAGAGGCGCACATAAGCTCCGAATCGCGCCACAACACGATCCACGGCTACGAGACGAACACAGCACAGACGAGGACGACGCGAAGCGACGAGGACGAAGCGAAGCGACGAGGACGAAGCCAAGCGACGAGGACGACGCGAAGCAACGAGAAGGACGAACGACACGAACCAACCATGAATCCCTTCGTCCCGATCATACCAATATTCTACATCTACTACCGGAACAGGCACGGACGCGTACGGCGCAGAAGGTAAGTCAGACACCAACCACAAAACACATACAACACGTACACGACACATCACACACATACACTGGGAATCTGAATATACTTGCAACAGCAGCACCATAGGGGCGGGATGCCCATCACCAATGCCACATATGCACACAGGGGCCTGAATGCGCGCCACCACCCCAACCCAGGGGGGCTGGATGCCCACCACTACTACCACCCTCACCCAGGGGGGCTGGATGCCTACCACTACTACCACCCTCACCCAGGGGTGGCAGGATGCCTACCACTACTACCACCCTTAGCCAGGGTGGCAGGATGCCTACCACTACTACCACCCTTAGCCAGGGGGCAGGATGCCTACCACTACTACCACCCTTAGCCAGGGGGCAGGATGCCCACCACTACTACCACCCTTAGCCAGGGGGGCTGGATGCCTACCACTACTACCACCCTTAGCCAGGGGGCAGGATGCCCACCACTACTACCACCCTCACCCAGGGGGGCTGGATGCCTACCACTACTACCACCCTCACCCAGGGGTGGCAGGATGCCTACCACTACTACCACCCTTAGCCAGGGTGGCAGGATGCCTACCACTACTACCACCCTTAGCCAGGGGGCAGGATGCCTACCACTACTACCACCCTTAGCCAGGGGGGCTGGATGCCTACCACTACTACCACCCTTAGCCAGGGGGCAGGATGCCCACCACTACTACCACCCTCACCCAGGGGGGCTGGATGCCTACCACTACTACCACCCTTAGCCAGGGGGCAGGATGCCTACCACTACTACCACCCTCACCCAGGGGGGCAGGATGCCCACCACTACTACCACCCTTAGCCAGGGTGGCAGGATGCCTACCACTACTACCACCCTTAGCCAGGGGGCAGGATGCCTACCACTACTACCACCCTTAGCCAGGGTGGCAGGATGCCTACCACTACTACCACCCTTAGCCAGGGTGGCAGGATGCCTACCACTACTACCACCCTTAGCCAGGGGGCAGGATGCCTACCACTACTACCACCCTTAGCCAGGGGGCAGGATGCCTACCACTACTACCACCCTTAGCCAGGGGGCAGGATGCCTACCACTACTACCACCCTTAGCCAGGGGGGCTGGATGCCTACCACTACTACCACCCTTAGCCAGGGGGCAGGATGCCCACCACTACTACCACCCTCACCCAGGGGGCTGGATGCCTACCACTACTGCCACCCTTAGCCAGGGGGCAGGATGCCTACCACTACTACCACCCTCACCCAGGGGGGCAGGATGCCCACCACTACTACCACCCTTAGCCAGGGTGGCAGGATGCCTACCACTACTACCACCCTTAGCCAGGGGGCAGGATGCCTACCACTACTACCACCCTTAGCCAGGGGGCAGGATGCCTACCACTACTACCACCCTCACCCAGGGGGGCAGGATGCCCACCACTACTACCACCCTTAGCCAGGGTGGCAGGATGCCTACCACTACTACCACCCTTAGCCAGGGGGCAGGATGCCTACCACTACTACCACCCTTAGCCAGGGTGGCAGGATGCCTACCACTACTACCACCCTTAGCCAGGGTGGCAGGATGCCTACCACTACTACCACCCTCACCCAGGGGGGCTGGATGCCTACCACTACTGCCACCCTTAGCCAGGGGGCAGGATGCCTACCACTACTACCACCCTCACCCAGGGGGGCAGGATGCCCACCACTACTACCACCCTTAGCCAGGGTGGCAGGATGCCTACCACTACTACCACCCTTAGCCAGGGGGCAGGATGCCTACCACTACTACCACCCTTAGCCAGGGTGGCAGGATGCCTACCACTACTACCACCCTTAGCCAGGGTGGCAGGATGCCTACCACTACTACCACCCTTAGCCAGGGGGGCAGGATGCCTACCACTACTACCACCCTTAGCCAGGGGGCAGGATGCCTACCACTACTACCACCCTTAGCCAGGGGGCAGGATGCCTACCACTACTACCACCCTTAGCCAGGGGGGCTGGATGCCTACCACTACTACCACCCTTAGCCAGGGGGCAGGATGCCCACCACTACTACCACCCTCACCCAGGGGGGCTGGATGCCTACCACTACTGCCACCCTTAGCCAGGGGGCAGGATGCCTACCACTACTACCACCCTCACCCAGGGGGGCAGGATGCCCACCACTACTACCACCCTTAGCCAGGGTGGCAGGATGCCTACCACTACTACCACCCTTAGCCAGGGGGCAGGATGCCTACCACTACTACCACCCTTAGCCAGGGTGGCAGGATGCCTACCACTACTACCACCCTTAGCCAGGGTGGCAGGATGCCTACCACTACTACCACCCTCACCCACGGGGGGCAGGATGCCTACCACTACTACCACCCTTAGCCAGGGGGCAGGATGCCCACCACTACTACCACCCTTAGCCAGGGGGCAGGATGCCCACCACTACTACCACCCTCACCCACGGGGGCAGGATGCCCACCACTACTACCACCCTCACCCAGGGGGGCAGGATGCCTACCACTACTACCACCCTCACCCAGGGGGCTGGATGCCTACCACTACTACCACCCCCACTCATAGGATGGACAATGCATGACACAACAAGCACACCACAACCTAGGGAATGCAAGATTAAGACATCCCCCCACCACCATGACAAGCGTGTGTAGGCTGTGTCAAATGCCTACAACACCGAACATGACTTTCAACATACAATGTGACCCCCTAGCACATGTGCCACACATATATGTGTGTGGCACCCACAATGCAAGCAGCCCATGACCATTGTGGCAATGGGGCCTAAACCCCCATCATCACAGTGACCAAAAGGTAAGTGTGGGGTCCATAGCTGAAGCACATTTTGACCATTGTGGCAATGGGGTCTAAACCCCCATCATCACAGTGACCAAAAGGCAAGTGTGGGGTCCATAGCTGAAGCACATTTTGACCATTGTGGCAATGGGGTCTACACCCTCATCATCACAGTGACCAAAAGGTAATTGTTGACAAAGAAAGAGCTGCAACTGCCAAACTGCATGGATCATTCCTGCTCACAGAACCAAAAACTCATCTGTGGCAAAGTAGTGTATGTGTCCCATTGCAACATAAATTGGGGGAGCCAAATACTGCAGTGCAAATGAAACATTCCTTTGGCCATGTGCAGACAAACAACACCCATGGGGGCTGAGACCGTCAACAGTCATCAATGACACAATGACAGAAGTGACCATCAGAATGCAGAACCACATATTTGCACCAATGGGCACACAAATGCAGATACCCTGTGGAGACAGCAGATGTGAGGTGAACAGATACCATACCATGGCAGCAATGGGACACACAAACCATGATCACTGTGCTGACCGATGACCTAGGAGTCCCAGGGACAGCAGGGGAAACACACCAAACAACATACAGCCAATGGCACACCCAAGATATGCCAATGCAGTGGTGCAGATGCACAAACACAAACAGGCAGACCAACACTGTCATCATACACAGCAGGTGAGGGGTGGGGGTGCCAGTGTCCCCAGGCAACCACACAACACATGAGGAGAGCTGAATACCAATCATACAGATGTGCATACACTGCCACACTAAGGTAACTCATGGATCCAAATCCCCTATGTGGGCAAGCAGGCATTGTCAGGTGAGAGGGAGCACAAAACACACATGTCACACAGGCACGTAGGAACAACAACTGACACAGCAAGTCACAGACACACCACAGCACCACCCCCAGGGCCCCCACAATGTGGTGACCCTGGGCTGAATAAAAATACCACTGTGATGACAAAGCTAAATGTCGTTCACACTATGAACCACAGTCAGGTGTCCTGAGCAACAAACTACCATCACACCTACACAAGCACAAATCAATCAGCATGGCCAGTAAGCCAAGGCCAACATGGAGGCAGGGGCCTAGCCGGGCAACAACTCTCATCTGCACACACTCAACACCACACCCCTCGACCTCCAACAATGTGCAGCAGTGAAGTACACATGCACTGGTGACATTGCACATGCACCCATGACTATTCCAGGGTGGTGGGTGGGAACCAAGGTGTAGAAACACATCACACATGGACACTCAACAAGACTCCTGAATGTCTGACACACTGCACACTACGCTGTACATGGACATGACGGCAATACCACACCGACCAATGGGATCCCAGCCACAGTCACACACCAATGAAGAAGCCAAGGTCACCCACAAAGAACACACATAGACAACTTCCAACATTGCAGCTCTGACCCTGAGGAGTGGCAGCAGTCACACACACAACATGTCACAATCACTGAAAGATAACACAAACTGGAAATCACATGACAGGGGCAAACAACAAGTGCCAAGGGGAAACCTGACTGTGACCCATCTGCGTCTGCACACAAACTCAGCCCTGACAGCAAACACACCTATGGGTGACACCCTGATGACCAGTAATGTGCCATGCACCCACATCACAGAGAACACAGGGAGAAGACTTTGGGGGAACATAGCTCAAGTCAGCAAGCATCACAAACAGGTACAACACTAGGGATCACAGCATGCGCAGATGAATGGAAGTGAACACACAGACATGCACATACAACACACACCTTGGGTGCAGGCAATGTCACACGTGTACACACTGCCATGAGGGGACTCCACTCCTGTGTGAGGAAAGCTGTGCCATATGTTGCCTCAGTAGGGCCCCATCATGTCAGCTGAGCACTTGGTCACACAATCAACAATTAGCACCAAATGAGGGCTCCCATCACATCAGCCTGGTCATGGATGTGCCAACGGAATCATCAGCACAGATCCAACACACTTGTATAGCAATGTTGCACTGACTACACGGATGAGTCCCTCCCCATTGATGCCCAAACCTGCATGTCCACTGGAGATGGCAACACGGTCAGGGAAGTAGACAAATGCAACGATGGCAGGCACAACAGATGTGCAGGGGTGGAAGCCACAGATATGAAATTGCCAATGTAAGTAGGAAACCCATTGCCAAATACTGAACACATGACACCCTCAGATGCTGCTATTGATGACATGGATACACCACATGATAGGACACATTCCCCCTGGACCACATGGGTTCCTGCACAGTAACACTTCATAATCATGAGACCAGATATCACCATCACTGCAGCAAGGGCATGGTTAGCTGCACCAACAACATGTACATCTGAAGCATGAGCACTAGAGAAAAGAAAGTTGCTTTATTCAGCATATGTGTTGAGGCCAAACGAAGTCCTGAAAAAGAGCAAAGGCCAATGGCCAGTCCATTGTCAAAGTTCAAACAGGGTGACACTGGCAGATGTCACCCTACGCATGCCTGCACAATACCAGGGACAATCCACTAGGAGGGGCAACCGGGGGGCAGGCCAGGCACCGCAGGGACAGGATCAGGGCTCACCAGGGGGAGTCAGGGAAGGGGTGGTGGGTGCAGGAGAGCCACTGACAACTGCAGTGGAGGTGTCTGACATGGTGTGTGCCGGCACAACTGGGGGGCATGACACAGATGTCGTGGGTGCCGGCACAACTGCAGTGGACCCTGCAGATGGGGTGGACAGGTCCGCCACTGCAGTGCCCAAGTCAGACAGGGCGGTAGTGGACTCCACTGCAGTGCCTACCTCCAGGGGAGGAGAATGGGGAACAGGCAAGGTGGGTTGGACAGAGGGGGGACACCCTCACCACATCAGTGGCACAGACAAGCGCAGCGGGGGTGTGGTGCTGGGAGAGCAAGTGGCAGGGGGAGAAGGCCGGAGCATCTTGGGGATGGTATATCTGTGGGTGGGGGAACCTGGGGCAGGGTGTGGTGGGGGCACCTGTGCAGTGGGGGCCTGAGGGATGGAGGACGGAGACCTTGTGCCTGAGCTGCAGGGTGGTGGCGGGGTCTTGCTCTTAGCACTCCGGGGGACTTGCGGGTGGGGGCCTCAGTCCGTCTGCGCCTGGGGGAGGGTGTCCGGGGGCGAGGGGCACTCTGCTCCGTGTGGGTGGGCTTCCTCTTCCCCCGGGATGCTGGAGCAGCTTCATCGGTGGGGAAGAGGCCGAGGTCACAGAGGAAGAGCTGCTGTGACTTTGGGGTTGCAGGTGAGGCAAGGGAGGGTGCTTTGGAGGGAGAGGGAACTGAGGACTGCGCAGTGCATGTGGATGCGTGTGTGTGTTCCAGGGCCCCATCCCCTGTGAGTCTGGCTTCAGTCCCCTGAATGTGCGTGCGTGTGCGTTTTGTCATTGGCGTGTGTGTCAGTGTGCTGGATGTGTGTGTGCTGGTGTGTGCCTGTGCCAGTGTGTGTGTGCCTGGGATGGGTAAGGTGCTGGGGAGTGTGGATGGAGCAGAGGCAGGAGGGGTGAGGGACCGTTTGAGGAGGGACACTGCTGCCGTCAGGGAGGAGTCCATGGACCTATTGCCCCTCTGTAGGTCAGACATGCCCGATGAGATGCCCTCCATGAACGACACCAGCTGAGTCAACAGCGCGGTGTGCGCATGGAGGACACTCAGCATGGCTGTCTGCCCTACATGGAGCTGGCGAAGGAGGTACACAGACTCCTCACTCAGGGCAGCAGGGGACACAGGGGCAGGGGGTGCGGTGCCTGGCCCAAAGGAGACACGCTCCCGGACATGGGAGCCTCCACGGACCTGGGGAATGGGAGCCGATGGGAGGGCGGTGGTGGTGCTGGTGGTGGCGGGGACAGCAACACTAGCTGGGGTGTGGTGGCTGCTGACACCCGCCTCCACAAGGGAGTCATCCTCCGAGTTGCTCTGGTCCTCAGCTGAGGTGGATGCTGCTGAGGACTCCTCGGTGTGGCTCCCCTCGCCCTCCGTGCCACTGGGTCCCTCCGACCACTCCTCGGCTGCTGACCCAGTCTGGCTCTCCGGCTCCTCCTGGTCCGTGGAGCTGTCCCCTTCCGTGGCCGTGGATGTATCTGCAAACAATGGGGAAACAGACAGACATCAGTCACCTGCACCAAACGCACACACCACTGTGAGCACAGCACATTACAGAGCAAGCCCTGGCATCATTAGTTGTACATTGCTAAAAGTGCCCTAATTGAACAGGAGAAGTCAATTGTCAGTCTGATGCCAAGCATGGCACTCACATCCCACATGGCCTTGCACCCATCTGTCTGGTGTCTGTTGGATTGCAACACCCCAGTGTTGACACATGCACCAAGTACACAGTAGTTGGACAGTGCAGAGGACACGGTGTGGACACATCACAGCTCTTGCCACTGAGTCAGTACAGGTTTACGGATGTAAGGGATGCCCAGAGTCAAATAGGAAATGCATGTGATGCATTCCAGCGACAGACACCATGATGCACCCATGTCCTGATAGCCAGCGCCACTATGGTGTGCATGTAGCACATGTCACTCCCCTGCAGGATCACCAATCAGTAGACACATGCCATGGCGGAGGCATGACTGCAAAGTCATACATCACTGTCTCAGTGATGTATGACTTTGCAGCCAGACAACAACACTCTGCACTGTGTCACAATAGTAGGTCATGGGGAATGCAAGTCCTGGAGCTGCACAAGTGCACATGTACATCCCCCCACAACACATCCTCTTAACCCTCATCTGTCCAGGTCATACCTATTGGACATATGGGAGACCTGTGACACTACCCTCTGAACCTGAGCCCCTCACACTCTGCTGTGCATGGGGAACAGCTGCCTGAACTTCACATTTACATGCCCCAGTCTGCATGGGCAGCTGATCAGACACCTATGTGTCACACAAGTATCGTCTCCTATGGTCACATCTCCAGTGGCATGCTGAGCCCCTACCAAGAAACTCCACAGCAGTCCTGGCGACTAATCCACAGCACACTGACACAGAGGCAGACACCTGAGGGGTCAAATCACTGTGCACAATGTGTCCTCTGATACACGGGAGTGGGAGTACAGAGTGTATTGTATGGCCTGGAGTAGGCATGACTGTCCAGCCCCACATGAATGAGGGATGAGCCCTGGACTGTAGGCAGCTGGCTAAGTATGTGTGACACACGTCATATACATACTCCTGGGGCCCAAACATTGTTCCCACCCGCAGCATGGGTGTGTGCCAGGTACCCCAGCCACATGTGGTGGATCAGCTCAGCAATTGGACCACAGATCAAAGTAACACGCTGAATACATGTCAGAATACAGGCATTGTGTAAGCAATGGACCCACCCATGATGCCCACCACAGAGTCAGGGAAACAGATGCTGTCTCCCACCTTGAGTCAAGCAAACTGCAAGGACACAGTCCTAAGTGACAGAATTCCCTGCATGTAAGGGCCACACCTGGGTATCAGATGAGGAGTGGGCAGTGCACAATAGAGGGACATGGCTCCTGGACAACATGACTGCTGTACTGTGGCAGTTCAACCTGGCCCGAGGAGGGCACATAACATGTTAGACAGAGTACACAGTGCAGTCTTTGACTCACCCCTCCTTGCTGCTCTCTGGCCTTCAGCTGCCCATCCAGGTCTGGAAAGACCACCGCCAGGATCCTGAGCATGTGGGGGTCAGGGTCCGTGTTCCGCCCCTCCTGCGAGGAGGCGACAGCTTCAGCTGGACCCGTGCAATCCTCCGGGTCCAGCCCCGAAGGTCCTGCCACCTCTTTTGGCAGTTGCGGATCCGGCGCTTGTAGACCCCCACGGACCGGACAGCCCGGACGATGTCCTTCCATATCTCATGCTTCCGATGGGCAGAAGCCTGTCAGGATGACAAAGTGATAAGGCCATTACTACACATGCAACATATCCGTGCATGACACAGTTGCATATACATGTCGCAATCACAGGGGCACATGGTGTACCCAGGCAGTGCACGGCTGCCCATGGACAGTTTTCCAGAAGTCACTACATGGTATCATAGCATGGGGAGTAAAACCCTGTTCAGAAGCACTGTCACTGCACCATACCTGTCCAGTGCAAGTCACTACACACTATGGGGGGTGACAACTACTCAGTGAGCCTGCTAGCCAGTGGTGTGCTGACTCTCAGCCTTGCTAGTCAGACAAAATGCACATTCAGAAAGGCAGTGCACAGAACACTCACCTGCTCCCCTGGTGTCCCATACAGCTTGCTGTACTGTGGAAGTAGGCTGTCCAGCAGGGCCTGGTTCTCTTCAAGGCTGAAGGCTGGGGCTCTCTCCACAGTACGTGCCATTGCAGGGTCCAGAGGGGCAGAGACAGCAGCAGTGCAGTGGCAGATGTCGTCCTGGAGCATGTAGTGCAGGCAAGTGGGCTCTCAGGGGAACATGCAGCAATATATATGTGCTGGAGAGGCAGATACTGTCCCTTGTGTCCAAAGTGATAGGTCCAAGTCGTTTGCATCTTCTGAATCTGGCCAATCCATGGAATAGCAGCACCAAAACACGCCCACAGCATCCTTCAAAATTTCAACTTCATGACATACATGATTTTGCAACATTGTTGTGGGTGACCAACTGATTTTCCAGCAACCGACTCGTTCGAATATTCGAAAACGCGTCCGTTGCCAGGCAAGCCCATTGTCAATGGGTGCGCACCGATCGGTCCATTGAGGTACAACGCGCACAGGGGTACAACGCGTGCCCGCACACATTGAAAGCAATGGGCCGGCCGGAGGCACCGATCGGTCCATTGCAGTACAACGCGCACAGGGGTACAACGCGTACCCGCACACATTGAAAGCAATGGGCCGGCCGGAGGCACCGATCGGTCCATTGCAGTACAACGCGCACAGGGGTACAACGCGTACCCGCACACATTGAAAGCAATGGGCCGGCCGGAGGCACCGATCGGTCCATTGCTGTTCAACGCATCACTGTACATGTGACTGGCATATGTCAGCATGCCTGTCTCAGATGGACATATGCCAGCCACAGATAGCTCCCAGGGAGTGAGGGGCACACCTACATCACGACAGCCTGTCCAAACCTTATCATAAGGCATGTAAGGCTGCATTTCCTATTGTGTGTATGTTGGTGTACATGTTGTCCTGTGGGTGTCACCTGTGGGCAGCCACCCCCAGGCTGTGCACGTGTTAATGGGGACAGGATCCTGGGTGTTACGTGTACGTGACCACTGTGATGTGCAACTGTTCATATCTGTGCATGTGCCATGGTCACATTTCACAGTGGTGTTTGTGTATGTCATGTCACATACCCCGTGAGTCCCATGTGGGACGGTATGTTTGAGCCAGGGTGTCCCAGTGGCACAATAGTGATGGCCCTCCACAGTCTTTGTGCATGTAGTGTTTACAATGTCTCTGATTTCATGTGCACAATGGGAGACAGTCTCCACATCCACGTTGTGTGTGCATGGACTCTGATGTTGTGCGTGTGTGTCACAGACGTCCATGGCTCTCCTGCCATGGCAAGTGTGGCCACTACCTGTGGGGGTCATGTTTGTTTTGTTGTGGTGTACACATGATACTCCAGGTGATGCCAGTGTCCATGTGGCATTACAGGGTCCCTGGGAATGTGCCTGTTGTTGAGCTGTGGTGCCTGGGGCACATCTGTCCTCACATGTCACTGGGGGGTGACTGTGACACAGCATCATGATATCCAATGGGCCAACCTGGGACAAATTGATGCCACCTGTAGGACCGTGTTGACAGATGTTGGCCATGTATGTACCATACATGTCGTTCCGGTACTGCACACTTCATGTAGTTGTGCCTCATGATGATGTATGTTGGGATCTTGAGTGTGTTCAATGCCGCATATGTGGGGTGACTGACGATCTTGCTTACTTCTCCTCTGCACTGCAGGGCTCCTGCTGTCCATCGGCCATTCCCAGACCTGGCAACGATGGTGGAACGGGACAGCATCCGACGGTACCGCTTCACCAGGCAGCTGATTGAGGATTTTGCAGTGCAGTTGTCCCCACATTTGCAGCCTGGCCGGCCGTATCCTACAGCGCTGACCCCCAAGGTGAAGGTGATGGCAGCCCTACACTTCTTTGCCACCGGTACCTTCCAACATACTGTGGCGTCTGCTGGTGGGATGTCACAGACCATGTTCAGCCGTGTGCTCCGCGATTTCTTGGCGGCAATGTTGCTCTTCCTGAACCGGTACATCTATTTCCCTAGACTGCGACGACTCACTGACGTGAAGAGTGACTTTTATGCCCTGGGGAGGATGCCGCATGTCATTGGCTCCATTGATGGGACACATGTGGCTTTGGTACCACCACAGGCCCAGGAGCAGGCCTACAGGAACCGCAAGCACTACCACTCGGTCAATGCACTGGTGGTGTGTCTTGCAGACATGACCATCACACACGTGTGTGCCCGTTTCCCTGGTTCAGCACACGATGCCTTTGTGATGAGGAGTAGTCGCATCCCCAGGTTGATGGCACAGATGCAGAACCAGCGTGCCTGGCTTGTCGGTGTGTACTGACTTTGTGCCATTGTGTGTGATCTGATCTGTAGTATTCCGCCCACTTTTCCAAGTCAGCTGATGTGCACTTGTCTGTCCGTAGGTGACTCGGGATACCCCAACATGCCGTGGTTGCTGACACCCCTCAGGAACCCTGTGACACCTGCCCAGATGCGCTACAATGAGGCACATGGTCGGACCAGGAGAGTGATTGAGCGGACCTTTGGTCTCCTGAAGAGCCGCTTCCGCTGCCTGGACAAGACCGGAGGGTCCCTCCCATATGCCCCTGCGAAAGTGTGCAAGATTATCATCGTCTGCTGCATGCTCCACAACCTGGCAGTGCGGAAGGAGTTGCCTCTCATCCAGGATGACGATGACCAACATCCGCCACCTGTGGAGGATCCTGGCCTGGAACACGATGCCAGTGACGATGATGATGATGATGGTGATGGTGATGTCCGCACACAGCTCATCACCAACTTCTTTAGCTGAATGTGAGTATCCTGAGGTGTCATGTCAATGATGTGAGTTGGCATGATGTGTGGGTGGTGCTCTGGTGCTGTTGGAGTGTGTCCATGGGCTACTTGACTGGATGTGTGTTGCGATGTGTGGTGACAGGTGGGCTGTACTCCCCAACAGTGTTGACATGCTAACTTGGTTCTGGGTGGGTATCTTGTAACATGTATTGTGCATGAGTTTTGCTGTTCTGTCCTGTACTCCATTGCTTTTGACTGTGTGTCATTTCTGTCCTTCACAGGGTACTTTCAGATTCGTTTGGTCAACTGTGTCCACCGACAACGTGATTGCACATCCAGGCTGGTAGCTGTTGTGTCCCTACAGGTGATGTGCGCCACACCCATGGACTTCCTTCTGTCTACAGTTGTTGACTGTGTGCCCGCTACCAGGTGGGGTTACCTTGCATCTGTAGTGGTTACGGCATGTTGCTACTGTGTAATAAACCTGTGCTTCACTTAGTGATGTGCGTTGTCTGTGGTCACACATTTGACTGCCATTTGCTTACTGCACCTGTGGGCTACTTGACTACAACTGGGAATGGGTGTGGTGTCTGTGCATTGCACCGTCTTCCCTGGCAACATCAGTGTAGGCAATGAGTCAGATGGCCTAGGTGTGTATGTGTTGTGTAGCCCTGGTGGTGTGTCTCCCTCATATGTGTCACGTTGCCTGTACTCACATGCCTGTGTTGTCCTTGCTGTTGCAGTTCGCATACACAGTGTAATTTTGTTGTTCATCATCCCCATAACAGTACCCACGTTGGAATCACGACAGAGGCAAGTATGGTGTATTATTGTGTTTATTGTGATACATCTGTGATAATAGTGCATAGGATGGATTGTGCTGTACATGAATCTTGCAATCCCAAGTTCCTAGATGAATAGAAAGTCCAGGTAGACAGGATCCCCAGTATCGGGGCCACAGTTGTCTGACACATTGTTCCAACTTGTACTCCCCATGCAATGTGTGGGAGTAGTGTTGCCATCAACAGGGTGAACAGTCTGTGCACAAAGGCGAAAATCCAGAACAGGTTCAGGCTTCCTGGGAGTTGCGCTTGGCCATCAGCCTCTCACTTTCCCCTCCTCGGACGACCCCTCTTCTTGGGGGGGCCCTCAAGTGCAGGCTGCTGCGGTGCAGGGGACTCTCCGCCAGAGTCCTCCTCCCTCCCTGTGGCAGTTGCAGTTTGTTCGGTACCAGATGTTGTTGGCACACAGGGAGGTGTGGACTGGTTGCTGTTCATCTGGCGGAGGCATTGTAAAATGTCCCTGTGCACCGCCGTCATCTCATGTAGTACATCCCACTTGGACTCCACGCGGGTCATGTGGGAGTCCACACGTGACATGTGGGAGTCCACACGTGACATGTGTGACTCCACATGGGACATGTGGGAGTCCAAGCGGGCATGATGGGCAGCCTGCTGCTGTTTGATGTCTCTGAGGAGCCCCACTACCTGGCTGAGCTCTCCGGTGCTGGACTGGTACGCATCAGCTATGCGTACCAGTTGTGGGTCTTCATGCACACCAGCAACGTCTGCAAGCAGCGACCTCTGTCTCCCACCCCTCCCACCACCCCTGCTGACATGTGCAGTGTGTGCAGTTGCACGCACAGATAACCCTGGTCCACCTTGGGGGTTGGTGGTGGTGGTGGTGTCCATGGCCCCAGGTTGGTCCAGGGTCACTGCGCTGGTGTTGTTCCTTATTCTGTCCATGTCGGCAGGGATGGTATTCGTGGTGACAGTCGTTGGAGGGGTGGGTGCAGGGGGTGCAGCTGGTGGACCTGCTGGTGCTGCAGCTGGTGGTCCTGCTGGTGCAGCATGTTGACTTGCACCGGATGTGCCAGGTTGTTCTTCATCGTCCGAGGAGGACAGAGGCTGTACGACGCCAGTGAGCTCGGCATCCTCTTGAGCCTGGGACTGGGACTCCTCAGCGTCTGCTGCTGTGTCCCTATCATCACCTGTTTTTGGGAGACACAAACAATGTATGTCATGTTTCTGCAGGCATCAGTGGTTGACACACCTGACAGTTGTGACTGTGCCTCGGGGTGCGGGCCTGTACATTGTATTGTCCTAAGTCGTCACAGTCAGGGGTTGATATTGGTGTGGCACATTGTCCTGCATTATTTGGGCATTTCTATGTATTCTCTGGGGTGTGAACATGGTCTGCATTGATTGTGTTTGGTTGACAGCCAGACCTCCTTCCCACCCACCCACCCACCCAGTCAGTTATCCCACCATGGAACGTGCTTGCATTGCAGGGAGTGTAAGTTGTCTCTCAGGATGTCAGTCAGAGGTGTCCTGCTGTTTGTTGGTGCACAGTTGGCAGCAGGGCCTTGTGCTCCCCGCAGCAGTAGCCAGTGTCAGCCATCTTGTGAGTCCTTCTCCACTCCCTGTGATGTGAGCATGGTTCAGGGTGGTGTTGATGGGCCAGTTGTGAGGCTGAGCAATGTCTGTGACTACGACTCCCATCATGCTATTGCCTCCACCCCCTTCCCAGCATGCCCATGCTTCCTTCCTTTTGACTCTGCTTCCCTGTGGGGTGGGCTGGCTGTGCTGACAGGATGGCTGGGAGTGTTGTCCTGGCAGTTGTTTGGCTAAGAGTCCCAAGAGTGTCCCTGTGCTTCACACAACATAACCCAGGGTGGTGGTGCTTTGTGGGATCTTGTGTTAGGATGGAGGGCATTGCATTCTACCAGGTGGGTACTGTGGAGTTTGTGTTGGGGGGGGGTGTGAGGGGAGGTGCTGGTGACTATGGTCAGTGCTGCAAGTCCCCCTTCCCACCCAGCCAGCCGGATATCCCACCATGGAACGTGCTTGCATTGCAGGGAGTGTAAGTTGTCTCTCAGGATGTCAGTCAGTGGTGTCCTGCTGTTTGTTGGTGCACAGTTGGCAGCAGGGCCTTGTGCTCCCCACAGCAGTAGCCAGTGTCAGCCATCTTGTGAGTCCTTCTCCACTCCCTGTGATGTGAGCATGGTTCAGGGTGGTGTTGATGGGCCAGTTGTGAGGCTGAGCAATGTCTGTGACTACGACTCCCATCATGCTATTGCCTCCACCCCCTTCCCAGCATGCCCATGCTTCCTTCCTTTTGACTCTGCTTCCCTGTGGGGTGGGCTGGCTGTGCTGACAGGATGGCTGGGAGTGTTGTCCTGGCAGTTGTTTGGCTAAGAGTCCCAAGAGTGTCCCTGTGCTTCACACAACATAACCCAGGGTGGTGGTGCTTTGTGGGATCTTGTGTTAGGATGGAGGGCATTGCATTCTACCAGGTGGGTACTGTGGAGTTTGTGTTGGGGGGGGGTGTGAGGGGAGGTGCTGGTGACTATGGTCAGTGCTGCAAGTCCCCCTTCCCACCCAGCCAGCCGGATATCCCACCATGGAACGTGCTTGCATTGCAGGGAGTGTAAGTTGTCTCTCAGGATGTCAGTCAGTGGTGTCCTGCTGTTTGTTGGTGCACAGTTGGCAGCAGGGCCTTGTGCTCCCCACAGCAGTAGCCAGTGTCAGCCATCTTGTGAGTCCTTCTCCACTCCCTGTGATGTGAGCATGGTTCAGGGTGGTGTTGATGGGCCAGTTGTGAGGCTGAGCAATGTCTGTGACTACGACTCCCATCATGCTATTGCCTCCACCCCCTTCCCAGCATGCCCATGCTTCCTTCCTTTTGACTCTGCTTCCCTGTGGGGTGGGCTGGCTGTGCTGACAGGATGGCTGGGAGTGTTGTCCTGGCAGTTGTTTGGCTAAGAGTCCCAAGAGTGTCCCTGTGCTTCACACAACATAACCCAGGGTGGTGGTGCTTTGTGGGATCTTGTGTTAGGATGGAGGGCATTGCATTCTACCAGGTGGGTACTGTGGAGTTTGTGTTGGGGGGGTGTGAGGGGAGGTGCTGGTGACTATGGTCAGTGCTGCAAGTCCCCCTTCCCACCCAGCCAGCCAGCCAGATATCCCACCATGGAACGTGCTTGCATTGCAGGGAGTGTAAGTTGTCTCTCAGGATGTCAGTCAGTGGTGTCCTGCTGTTTGTTGGTGCACAGTTGGCAGCAGAGCCTTGTGCTCCCCACAGCAGTAGCCAGTGTCAGCCATCTTGTGAGTCCTTCTCCACTCCCTGTGATGTGAGCATGGTTCAGGGTGGTGTTGATGGGACAGTTGTGGGGGGGCAATATGTGTGAGTGCGACTCCCATGATGCTATTGGCTACACTGACTTGGCCAGCATACACAGAATTCCTTCCTTTGAGTGGTCTTCACTGTGTGTTGGTGTTGTTGTGGTGGCTACATGTGTGGATGTGTGTGTTAGTTCTATTTGTGCCACTGCCTAGCTGTAGTTGTGGTTGTGTTTGTACATGTGTTGGCACAGTTGGATGTGACTTTTTTGATGGCATGTGTTGTGTTTATCTGACTGACATACACATTTTGGGATGATTCTGTTCTAGTTGCTGTGTAATTGCTATGAGTGCATGGTTTGACTCTCCCCTTGACAGTGATGTGTGTGTTTTGTGGCAGTTTATTGTGTACATTTGTTGTGTACTCACCAGGCTCTGGGATGTCCTCTAGTCCATATACGCTCACTGGCGGAAGGATGGCCCGCACCTTCTCCTCCCAGGGCCTGAGGTATACTGGCTTGGCAGGAGGGCCACTGCCGGTGTATTGGCTCAGGTGGTAGTCTTTCTTGAGCAGCTCCCGGACCCTCCTGCGCACGTCATACCACCTGTTCTGGATGTCGGTCTTTGTGCGCCGACATGGTGATTGGGCGTTCACCCTGTTGATGATCCTCTCCCACATCTTGGTTTTCTGCGACATGGGGGTCTGTTGGACCAGAGTGCCAAACAGCTGTGGCTCCACCCTGAGGATCTCGTCTACCATGACTTCCAATTCACAATCTAGGAACTTGGGATTCTTCTTGGGGGGCATGGTGATGGGTGGTGATAGTGGGTGATGTGTGTGTTGGTGTGCAGGTGAGGGTGTGTGGGTGTGTGTTGTGCTGGGTGTATGTGAGGTAGGTATTTGTTGGTGTGCTGCTGGTGTGTGGCTTGTGTGAGGGATGAGCTGTGGGTGTGTGGTTGCTTTCTCTTGGGTGCTGGCAGTGGAATGGCATTTGCAAAGGCTCATGGTAGTGATTTGTGTCCTTTATATAGGTGGAGTTGTTGGTGTGTCTTTGTTCTCTGTCCCCACCCCCCAGTATTTATTGGCTTGGTAATTGCTTGTTTGGCCTTTTTTTGGTTGATTTTTCCTTTGTGCTGTTTGTGTATGTTGGAAACGTTCTTGTGACCGAGTCGGACCCTGCATTGGTCTCGTACGGTGTTTTCCGTTTCGTTCACGCTGTGTTTGTGCAGTTTTGTATGCTGCGTACGCGTCGGTCGCGGTGTATTGTGTTGCTTCGGCTCGGTTTTGTATGCGTGTCGGTCGTACGGCTTGTCCTCCGTCCGACTCGGTCGTGTTTTCGCGCCTTGCATCGTACTTTGCAGGTTGGAGTTGGCGGGTACGATTCGGTCGGATTTGTTCCGGGTGCGTGTCGGTCGGTTGGATTCGCGTGTTTTTCCGGCCGGATTGCTATTTTCCGAGCGGGTCGGTCGGTCGGCTTGGTTTCCTGACGTGTCGGTCGGATTTATCGCGGCTTGCATCGTACTTGGCGTGTCGGGCGCCACTGGTACGTGTCGGTCGGTATTTTTTCCGGATCCGAGTCGGTCGGTGCTTTTTCCGGCCCGAATCGGAATCGACCCCTAAATAGGGTTATAAATAAAAATGTATGTATAAATTTGTTATGTGACTTTTCTGTCTTTGTTCCCTTTAATTATCAGTCATGGAACATTCAGGCAGCCCTTAAACACAATTAAAAGTGTTTTCTATTTATATTTGCTGTTCAAAGTATGCACAGATAAGTGCTGAAAATACGGCTTTAGGTGACTGCTTATTTTTGTCCTGTATGGGGCATCAAAATGAGCTGGCAACCCTAATCATAAGACTGGAAGTTTTGTTGATATCAGCACATTATTTCCTACACCCTGGATCCCTATTAATGCCACAATAACAATAGTTTAACTTATACCTGAAACCCTACGCTGCCATAAATAACATGCTGAGTTACTTCAAGTGTCCGGGAATGCACCCTGCATTCAGACAACTCACTCCTCTTTCTCGCCCTTCACTTTTACGCTCACCCTGTACTCACAGCAATCACAATGCACTCACACTAACCACCATGCACTCACACCATTCACCCACTCACCCTGCACTCACAGTCCTCACTCTGCACTCGCAATGCACTTGCGCTGTTCACCCTGTACCTCACCCTGCAGTCACACGAGCACACTACTCACCCTGCACTCATGTCACACTTCACTCACCTGTCCCCCTCACTGCTCAATCTGCAATCTCACTCAAATAAGCCCATCACTAACCATGCATTCTTTCGTCCAAATCTGCACTTACATATGGTCACCTCACTCACCCTGCAGTCGCTCCCCTCTTACCCTATTCTCACACTGTTGCATCACTCACTGTGCACTCTTTGATCTATGCCTACTCAGGACCATTAACTTTTAAACAGTAGGCACAGTATTTCCAGAATGGATGACTGACGACTCCGTGCAGTAATCACCAAGGTGGGATTATGAACAAAAGAAATATCATAAAGGGACCTGAAGAGAGAGGAAAAACAAAATAGTGTGCATATCTCTCACCTCTTAAGCCATTGCTAAGCGCTGCATCCTATTGCACAATAAGCTGCATGCACCCCAGTCAGTGGTCCTCATGCACAACATGGAATGGGAACACTTCCAACATAGCATCAAAACAAATACAACGCCCTTCCAACCACACACCCTACACATATTGTAGCTTGCTACTCATGTAGGCAAGCACTTCAGTGCTCCACCTAGGGGTAGTAGGTCCTCTATAAATATAACAATACAATAAATTCAAAACCGCTCCATCCCCTGTCTTCTTGGCTCTGTCCTTTAGCTCCTGCCTCCTTGCAGCCGTCCATTCAGTTCATGCCTTCTTGCATCTGCCTTCAACTCCTGCATTCTTGGCTCTCACCATCCTCATCCAACTTTTGAGTGATTACCTCCTGAATCCCATCCCTTCTGCTATTTCCTTCTTGTATCTCTCCCTTGAGTACTCACCTTCTTGCATCCATTCCTCCAGTGCCTGCCTTCAAGTATCCCTTACTCCAGCTCTCTACATAAGTTGGTATGTTTAAGCTACCGTAGTGTTTAGTAATAATACTTTGTATTTTCCTTCCTTTTAGGCAGTATTGGTGGAACAAAACCCACAATTACAATCTTTGTGGTGTAAACAAAATATTGTTACTGCTACCTTCATAGTCGTGCACTCTAATACAAGATTGACTTTCTACAATTACATTTTACTCAATGAGCAAACAGCCAAGAAAGTATTTAAGCGGAGCTCAAAAGCGGCAAATTAAATCAAAACAAGAGCAGTTTAAAGGCAAATTCATGAAAATTGACTCTATGTTTCGATGTCCAGGTGATCATGGGGCATCCTCATCATCTCATGCATCTTTACCAGAAGGCGATGCAGATGCATCATCAACAGGAGACAAAGAAGCATTGCCACAATCCCAATTGGTCCCACCACATGACAAAACAACACAGTGCTCTGATCAAACCACAGATGTACCTTTTAGCATTGAAGCACCAATTGTGGCAGCACTGCAGGCAACAACAACTATAATAAACATAGAAAGCAAAAGTAAAAAAGCTGTGTCAGCAGTGCCTCCATCTATTACAGAAGGAGTCGGAGAAATGGCAAGTAGACCAGCTAGGCCTACACTGCTACCAGTGACTGAAGAAAGTTCAGAAACTGAGAATACACCATCAGCAGATGAATCTCTGAGTCTACTATTACAAACAAGTGAAGGAAGTGTTGAAATTGTAAGTGCACCAGATGTATCACTGCTGCTACCAGTGGCTAAAGAAAGTGACAAACCTACTAATGTGCAACTTGTTTCAGCAGTATTGCCAAACATTGAAGAAGAAACTGAAGACATTATGAGTAAGGATGTGGAATTACATGTAGAAGAACTAGAATCAAGCAATAGTCAGTTTAGCCAGGATTTGTACCCGAGTGATAGAGGGAACTTTTTAGACAAACCTTGGCATGATATTGAGTTACGAAGGTTTGTCATTAGAAGTGGCCCATGCAAGCCTAGAGGACCCTTCTCACGAGATAATAAAAACAGGTGCTTTTCCACAAAGTACTACGACAAGGAAAATAAGACTGGAGATAAGACTCCAAGACTTTGGTTGTGCTACTCTTTAAAAATGGACAGTGCATACTGTGAACCATGTTGGCTTTTTGGAGATAGAAAACTTTCATCCTATCAGCAAGCATGGGCTAATGGTATAAAAGATTGGCAAGGCATGTCTCGAAAAATTAAAGAACATGAAATGACGCGCTCACATTTAGCGGCTTGTGCTGTACATGGCAGATGGAGGCAGGATGAGACTATCGATACACAACTGGAATCAGACTACAAAGAGCAGGTGAACTATTGGACACAAATTCTGAGTAGGATCATCGATGTTACACTTCTGTTGTCAACTTTCAATTTACCTTTCAGAGGACATAGAGAAAAACTGAAAGAAAAGATGGTGGGAACTTTCTGGCAGTCATTGAACTTTTGGCCAAATATGATCCTATTTTAAACCATCTGATTACAAAGAGAGTAGAGAAAAATACTTGAGTCCTGCTATTCAAAACGAGCTTATTGAAATGCTTTCAAATAAAGTACAAAATGAGATAGTAAGTGAAATAAAAATGCACCATTTTACTCTGTTATAATGGACACAACGCAGGACATTAAAAAAGAAGACCAATTAAGCCTGGTTATCCGATACGTAACACTGTGCCTTAATACTGAAGAAATTCCAACTGAAATCAAAATTAATGAAAGCTTTGTTGGTTTCTATAAAATTACAGACCAAAGTGCTGAGGGGATAGCAACAGAACTTGTAAACCTTATAGAGGACAAAGGCCTAGTGCTTAATAAATGTAGAGGTCAGGGATATGATGATGCCAGCACAATGAGTGGTATATATAGTGGAGTGCAAACCAGAATACGACAGAAAGAACCCAATGCAGTCTATGTACACTGTGCTGCTCATAATCTAAATTTAGTGTTGAATGATGCCTGCATGCACATTCCTGAAATTGCAGAATTTTATGACATTCTGCAGAAAGTATATTTATTTTTCAGCCAAAGCATCAAACGGTGGGAACTTCTTACAATTACAAAAGAGAGCACAACTCATTCAAAGCCAACACTGAAGAGACTCTGTCCAACACGTTGGGCATCCAGACATGATGCTCTCCATGCTCTATGCTATCGTTTTATGGACATCATGAAAGCACTCACTACCATTTTACTGCAGTCTAAAAAGGTTGAGGAGCGCACAGAAGCTCAGGGTCTTAGGAAGTGCTTGGAGACTTTTGAGTTTGTGTTAATGGTTGTAATCCAGTCCAAAGTGCTGGAGACAATAAATATTGTGTCCAAACTGCTTCAGTCTATCTGGACCTTTTACAAGCATCAAATATGTTAAGTAGCGCAGCGAATACATTTGCCAGTTTCAGAGAACAGTTTGAAGATGTTAAAAGCTCAGCATCTTCACTTGCAGCTGCATGGGGAATTCAATTGCATTTCACACAAAAACGACCACGACGCAAAAAAAAGCACTTCGATGAACTCTGTGAAGACCAAAGGCTGTGCAATCCTGAAGACAATTTTAAGGTGTCTGTGTTTTATGCTAACATAGATATTGTTGTAAATCAGATAAAAACTCGATTTGCTGGTATGAACACCATAATCCAATGCTTTCATTTCATGATGCCTTCAGAAATCCTCAGAGCTAGTGAGGATGAGTTGTTTGAAGCAGCCATGACCCTGGCAGCTCATTACGAAAAAGACTTGTCCCTAGAGTTTCCACAACAACTCATCGCTTTCAAAGCTGTGTTGAAAGAACAAATACAACTTATCTCAGGTGGCACAATAAAGGATCTGGCTGACCTTTTATTTTTGAGAAACCATGCAATTCTGCCCAGTGTTTTGGATGTTGCAACAGCACTGAAACTTTTTCTTACAATTCCAGTTACTGTAGCCAGTGCAGAAAGGTCATTTTCAAAGTTAAAATTAATCAAGAACTATCTCCGAAGCACAATGACGCAGGAAAGGCTGTCGGGGCTTGCAACTTTAAGCATTGAGAGTGATCTGGCAAAAAAATTAAATGTGAAAGCTCTAACGGAAGAGTTTGCATGAAGAAAGGCAAAGAGGCAAACATTCTTTCAGTCAAGTACAGTCCAATTCAGTGAACCAAGCAGTAGTAGCCTTCAGCCACCAGTCTAATTTGCCAGTCACTCTTCCTGGTGTAAGCAGTCTTCAGCCTTGTGTCCACTCTTTAAGTATTGTTTTCTGCTGTACCATCCTTCAAACTCTGCACTTTATTTCATCAGGCTCCTGCAAGTACTGTTCCTACTGATAGTGTGAGTCTGAAAATGTATCTGTCCTTTGAATCCCATGAGGAAGCAGTAAGAAATATGGTATTCTGCCAGTATATCATACTTTAAATATTGTTCGCTTATATATAGGCTACCTCAATATTCTGAACATACGTTTATAGAGGCAAGAAGAAATGTATTCAGTTTAACCTGACTTTATGCACCCCCTTGACACTTTATTTTGCACAGACAAAAGGGGCATCATTTGAGTAAACAGCTTTGTTTATTTTGCTGCTGAGCCTGTTATTGTTTTGCTGGTCACTTAAATATTTGCGCCTTTATGCACAAATATCGGGGCATACTTTGTCGACTTGTTTAATGTTCATGCTGCTAAACTTGTTTTAGTTTTTACCACTCGCGTTGAAATATTTGCACCTTTATGCACAAATAAAAGTGGCATTGTTTGACTGGACGGGTTTGATATTTATGCTGCTAAATTGTTATTGCTTTACCAGGCACTTTGAAATATTTATGCCTTTATGCACAAACAAAAGGAGAATTAGTCTGACTAAATAGGTTTGATTTATGTATGCTGGTGCTTGCTGTACTTGTTACTGTTTTTCTAGTCACTTTGAAATATTTGAGCCTTCACAAAGGGAATTGTTAGTTTAAACTGGTTTGATTATTGTATGGAGCTGTAGTTGTTGTTGTTTACCAGTTGCTTTGAAATATATGTGCCTTAATGCACTCACCAAACGGAGAATTGTTTGACTGACCTGGCTTCATTTTTGCATAATGCTGGACTTGTTTTTACCATGCACTTTGAAAGTATTTTCACCTTGCTGCAAGAAGAAAGTCGATTGTTTTACAAAACGTGCTTGATTTTTGTATATTGCTGGACTGGTGATTGCTTTATTATGCACTTTGAAAGTATTTGCACTTTTTCTTTTGCTTTATCAACTACAGTTTGTATAGATTGTCATTAGGTACTTGCTGATATGGTTTGTTTTTATTCTACATGCAGTGTTATTTATGGTGTGTAATATGTGTGCCTTAAATCTTGTGTTTAGCATTGTTTACACTACAGAAATGATAAATTAAAACAGACAAACATCTGCATCAATGTTCTGAAGCATCCAAACAGTTTTCTTCCTCAGCCTTGTTTGCCTGCCTGTTTTGCAATGCTTACTAATAAAGACATGATGGTAGAAATTGAAATTGCTTCCTCAGTTCACGTTATTATCATGCACAACCCTTGACAGTCGCTAATGTGTTGCATGCAGATAATTCACCAGTCTATTTCTCTTGACTTTCACAGGCTACTGAGTTATATCTTGTATAGAGATAATCAGCACACACTTATTTTCAAGCATGAATCAAATTATAAGATCATTAATACAGTCGGATAGATCCCCCCCCAAAAAATTTTCTCAGGAGACATATATCACTTGTTTTAAGATAATCCTTTATTTCTATTTTTCTTCACTCAAAATGTAGCCACATGTAGCCAACGCGTTTCGTCCCTTCTTAGGACTTCTTCAGGGCTACGAAAACATAGATAAAATATGTACATTTTTAAAAACCCAATATAATACAATACATCACCTCATAAAAACATACACACATAGCTATCTCCTTGTGCAATATTCTATATACAGTGTACTGTTTACAAACAACATATTGCCCATTAGAACTCATCACTGAAGATGATTTTTTGATATAAATCATCCTAATTATATCCAAGAAAGCCATGCTAATTCTTCAGTTCAATTCTTCATCAACATATATTACATGTTTAAATGGACCAAACACTTGATCCCTACATGTGTCATAAAACTTTTAATAGAACTCACAAAATCACAGATGGAGAGACTATAGATACTGAAAGATTGAAGTTACAAAGAGGCAGATTTCATCTAGAGTTATTAATAACCGAAAGGCAACATTATGAAATGGGAAGACCATACATAAAGGAAAAAGAACAAAGATGGCACAAATTTCATCAAAAGTCGTTGTAGTTTGAGGGGCAATGTTATAGATGCCAATTTGTAAATAGTACACTGTATATAGAATATTGCACAAGGAGATAGCTATGTGTGTATGTTTTTATGAGGTGATGTATTGTATTATATTGGGTTTTTAAAAATGTACATATTTTATCTATGTTTTCGTAGCCCTGAAGAAGTCCTAAGAAGGGACAAAGCGCGTTGGCTACATCTGGCTACATTTTGAGTGAAGAAAAGAAAAATAGAAATAAAGGATTATCTTAAAACAAGTGATATATGTCTCCTGAGAATTTTTTGGGGGAATCTATCCGACTGTATTAATGATTTTATAATTTGATTCATGCTTGAAAATAAGTGTGTGGAATTAGGAGGCCTTTTTTCCCATGATCGTTGCACCACACCAATAAGTTCCCACTTTAATAACAATGTGCGGTATTGTGTCTAAGGCCCTTTGTAAATCATTTGAGTTATATCTTGTGTACTTCTCATGTATATTGTCAGTCGAGTTTTTATGGAATTGCAGGTTTGGGTTTGCCTTTCAAAGTTTCAAGTTATTGTCCATTAATGTCAATTCTCTTTCAGACCCTTCATAGTTGTTCTTTGTTCTTCAGCCATAGGCAGTTCCTGAGACAATAGGATCTCTCCTTGGCATTGTTCTGATTGCTGCCTCAGTCAAATAATCTGCTTTTGACCGTATTGTTACAAATGGCATAGCTTGTATGTTAAGAGTATTTCCCATTTTCTCATTAGAACTTAGAGAAAGACAATATAGAGGCATTTCATTTAAATGTTGGAGGTTTTAAATCAAAATATACTAGATTTCTCGGTGGTAGGGCAAAGTGGTAGGCGGTGTGCTGGGCCGCCGGGGGGGGGGGCCCTCCATGTGCTTTGCAGGGGGGCCCCCTCAAGTTTTGTTACGCCACTGAGTGAACTCAAACTACTTCTAGACCTTTTTCCCACTTTGTCAGAGGTTTGCTCCAGCAAAGCGCTGCAATAAATTCCCTTTCAGGGTGTGAAGAGAAATGGAAAACCCCACCATTTTCTGGAGTTTTAGGGAATGGGTTTCTCCAAGGAGAAAAATAATTTCCCCTGTCAAAGACGGCCTTTCCCAATGAGTAAATGTACTGTGTGCACTTTGCATTTTGAAAATAGTAATGTCCATAAATGTCACATAACCAAAATGCCACCTGAAGTTGACAGTAGTATGCCTGGAAACATGAAACCTGCGACTGACCCAGTTTTCCAACCCTACTTTTGCCAATGCTTGCGAATTCCCAAAAGCAGTCAATCTGCACCCTTTCTTGGGAGTACTTCTAAGTTGCAGATATACTACTATCTTGTAAATCAGTCACTATGCATCTATAAGTTCCCAACTCAAAAACAACAAACAGGTTAAAACCTCTTCTGTAAGTGAAATGAGGGAAGTACACGTGCCTCTTTACATCAGATTAGGAGGAAAGCCAACACAGACATAGCAGATCTGACTCAGGAGCCCCAGGCTCAGGAAACAGGACAGTGCATCCCATAGGTTAGATAGAAAACCCCAGACATCCCAGGAAATGTTGGGGCAAATAATGTTAATACAACACTGGAGATCATTGTGTGGAAAAATCTTGAGACGTTGAAGGTGGTCGGTCAGCGGAGATAAGCCAGGCTAGAGTTGGGGAGTGGTGTGTCAGGAGGCAGAAGAAGGGCGAATTGGGGGCACGAGAGAAAGGGAGAGGGTAAATGTCAAGCGAGGGCCCTGGGAAGGATTCGGACTGAAGAAACGCAGAGGCAGAGTGAAAGAAGACATGCATATAGTGTCCTAGTAAAGTATACTAAAACATACAGTCCACCAATCTACATGGTCTAGAATCACTGACTTATGGCAGATAGTACGTACCCAAGTAAGTGATCGGAAGCACTACAGTGACCAAAGGCAGGCATAACCTGACCACACTACGCTCATGTGGCACAGTGACTGATGCACAGCAAGTATAGGCAGGTGTGATGTGCCCTAGGATCTCCTGGGCAGGCATCATATGGTTCAGTATATGAAAAGCAGGCAATATCGTGCCCAGTATCTGATGCACAGGGGTTTTGTGTGCCAGTAACTGACAGCAGACGTTGTAATTTTCAGGTATGTTTCATCCCAGTACTTGGCAGAACTTTCATGACATGTATAAAGTGACAAAGTATGGAAGAACCGTGTGTTCTGTTCAGAGGGACCTACACTCAGGAATTCTGTGGCCCAGTAACTAGTAGACTTGTACACTGCAGTGCTTGTTCTTTGTGTAAAGTGAACTGATACATCTGCATTTATTTAGAAATTCCCATATACATATTAAACTTTTCCTGTATTTCTATTGCAAGCAAATGGTGTGAATGCTCAGTTCTTTCTTTCATTTAATCTGATGGGCATACCGGATATTTGATTGTCATATTCTCTGACATAGGAATTTGAGAGACATATTTTGATTATTATCATCAATCCTGTCACAAGATACAAAATGCTTACTTTTTCTCCTGCTATACAAACACTGATGTCAAATATTTATGCTGTAGTATACAAACAAATGTATTTATTTATTTGAAAAGTTTTATATAGTGCAAACAAGACCTGCTAGGGTATCAGAGCTCTGTACATCGAATCATAGACATTAAGCAGGTGCAAAAGAAAATGATACACCAAATAAAAGGTTACAAATGCACAAAATGCTTAGAAGTGTGGTAGGCCAGAGTTGTACACAAGGAATGAGAGTTACTGTGGGAGGCAATTGGTTTATTGTCGGATTTGGCTAGTCAAGAGTAATCCTTTGACTTCTTTTTTTAATGCTGCTGTCGAGGGTTTCATTCTGATTTCAGGAGGAAGATAATTCCATATTCTTGGAGCCAGACCAGAGAAGGCGCGGTTGTAGGTTTTCTTCTTTTTGAATATTTGTGGTTTCAGCAGTAGAGTATTGGAACTTCTAAGGGCTCGGTTCATGCCTGTGATGCAGCGGATACAATAAAAACTATTTCTCCCAGGTCATTTATCGGTCATCCAGGCGCGACTTATAATTCTCACATCCACATGACGATGGGGCCCATGACATCGCCTATCAAACACACACACACTCACCTGGATTTCCTGTCTACACTTTTACGAAACTATACTCCTAGGAGAAAGAGAAACTAAAAATGAACATTATGATGTACCGCTGGAAGGAGCCGGGATACCCTTTACCATAACCTATCACTTTCTTGGTTATCTCATAAGATATTCCTGCTCATTGTTTGTCGATGGATCATCTAGTATGTATTAGTTGATAGTGATTAAGACCAGCTAAATCACAATAACTAATTACTAATTTCGCAACCATTTAGTAAATAATCACTGAGTCATTTGATTTAAGAATTTCAAAGTTTATATCAATTTTAGAGGAATGGAAAAGAATTTAAACTTTATTATTCAATTATTCATACTTTTATTAAATCAAATATTTATTTACGCAAAGATCAATTTTATTGCAGAAAGGAAATTTTGTCATGAGGAAAAATCCTAATTAACCTACCTATCTTCCTAATTAAGCCTAATGATTTCTAACCTAAGTTTAAAATTGGAGACTAGCATGATTCTCATACTCAACTGGAAAATAAAGACAGCAACAGAAACCTCAGCTCGTCAGCATCAGCTACCGCAACCCGTCTCATCTAACAGTCTCTCAGCATCTCCCGCTCATCGATCTGGAACTCAGCATTACTGGAAGCAAACTCGAATGACGACGACCACGAATGACCCCCTCCCACTAAGAGTAGGCCTTCTTATACCCTAATTCTAGCTTTGCTAACTAATTGTTGCAACATTAATAACACGCTTTTCTTTCATTGGTCCATTCAGTCTATTATTCAGTTCTAATCAAATTCTCCCGGTTCCAGCTTGTTCTTTTGGAATGTATATGTTCATTTCCTTTCTCACAGTTCATGACATGTTTCCATCCGCTTCGATCAGTACATTTGTAACTTCTTTCGATACATTCGAGAACTCTGCAGGCATTGTCCTTTCTCATAAAACTGTTTCCCACGATTCTTTGCTGATCATCCACGGCACATTATCAGTTCAAATAGGTCACATCAGCCTTGACCATTCTTGCATCCTAGCCTTTCAGCCTCATCACGTGGTCAGTCTTTCTCCACTTTTTCTCCCTCAGCGCGTGTTTTCTCAGCACATGCGCATTCTAATAAACGGCAGCCATTTTATATCGCCACTCGATTTAGACTTAGAAGCACTATTTAGAAATAAACAAAACATAATTAAAATAGAGAAACATAGCCTTTTCGTTTCCCTCCCGTCTTCTACGTACCCAATTAGTTGTTACCTAGCGGAAAGCAACATTTAGGCTGTTCCTTACTTACCATCACTATTGTTTTTGCAACATCACGTTTTATTCTAACAAGCACGGATCATGCATTTATTATTTAGTTAGTACGCAATTAATTTTATGTTACAATTCGACACACGGACATTTGTAAATAGATTATTCAGCATACATATTTGCATGTTACCCTTCCCTCACATACATTGTTGATTAATACATTTAAAACGAACATGTTTATTAATTATTTATAAAATTTGTTAGGGGTTAAAATTTTTCTTTTACTCTGCTCCATCAACTCCCCCCTTTGGTGATTTTTAAATCACCACATAAAAACCCAAGTTATACTTCTTTTTCAGGCAGCATATATCTTTTCATCCTTTTGCTTTTTGTTAGTTATACATCTGTGTCCATTTCATCTTGTCTTCTTGTCTCTTTGTAAATACTTTCTTTCATTTTCTCTAACTCAATTTCACCCATTTCTCTCTCTCTCTCTCTCTTTTATTATTCTGTTATTTCTTTTTATCTCATTTTGTCTTCTTTTTCTTTTTATACATGTTATTACTATTTTCAACATCATAGCTATTAATATTACTATAGTTGCTATTATTATGACTTTCCCTATCACTAGTCTACTCATTCTTGTTAACCAACTTGCTATTGAAGAAAACCCTTTACCTAGTTTTCCAAGGACACTTTCAACCTCCAGTGGAACTAGTTCTTTGTGCAAACTTGTAATATTTGTAATATACTTTTGTATATTTTCACTTCTATCAGGAATGTAAGTGCAACAATGTTGGACTTTCAGCATTCCACAGACTCCACCCTCTTTTGCCAAAAGAATATCAAGGGCAAGCCGATTTTGCATCACCATAGCTCTCATGGCAACCATTTCGGTATTTACCATCAAGAACCCTCCCGCAGTATCTGTAGACAAACGATCTACTACTGTGGATCATTTCTGAATTTTAAATGCATTCAAAGATATTCCCACTGCTGGTATTAATGCTCCAAAAATATCACCTACAATTTCTGTAAAACTTTCCCTCTTTCTACGTGTAAAGCTATTAATCATCTTGTATGTTCCTTTTTCTTCTCTGTCCATATGAAAGATTTTTGGAAAGACCAAGCCTACATAACAAGTTCCATACCTACAAAATAATTGTCATAGACTGTCTTATTTCTCCTAATACACAACTTTCCTGTTTGCGGCCAATCTAAGGTCATTGCTGCATGTATCTTTTTCCCTTCAAGATTCTCTTCCTCATACGTCCATAGATGTGTTCTTTTCTCTTTTATTGCTTCTTTTTGAAATTTCACTCTTCTTTCTTCAACCATTTCTAAAAATACCTTTTCTTCTTTCTTTAACTCACAGGTAAGGTTGTTTTTAGCTATTTCTTCTAATGTTAAAATTCTATGCTCTAAAAAGAATTCACCTAAAGTTTTTGCTAGTTTTACTTTATTTAGATCTGGAACTACAGGAACATTTGCAAAGATCTTATCTACGTCAGTGTAATAAAATTCTAATCTACCTGTTTTATAAAATAAACTTGCTATAACACTACATGTTATTCCATAAGTTAGAGGTAGGTGATGATAAGTCACACCTTCTGACACTGATGCAGGCAACTGCATACAAACATAACAATCTCTCACATCCATTGTCTCTACATATTCGTACAACAATTTTGTAAAAACATTTTTAGAAAAATCTGCTACTGACTTATCCTTATGTAATTCTGCACTACTTCTTAAAATAACTTGTTCTTTAATATTAGTTTCTTTTTCTGGTTTAGTATCATTCTTTGCTTCTACTACAGCTATACTAATAGGAATTGTGATTGCTAAAACTATCCATACTGTCATTAATAATCCTGTACAAAAGCAGCACATTTTACACCATCTTTTTAGAAACTCACATTTATCTCTTCTATCTCTAGTATTCTCCATTTTTGTTTTAATCTCTTGTTAAATTTCAGAAAATTGTGTCACTACACCTCAGAAATGACTTAGATGTCACTCTGCCTTCAAAAAGAAATCTTTGCTTGGTACTTTCTTTTAATTCTTTTCAGAATTCTTTCGTTGTCACATCCGGTGATTTGTCACATCCAGTAAAATTTGTCACATCCGGTAAAACTGTCACATCTGGCAGAAGAACTTTAAGTCTTCACTTCAGGTTTTGTTGCACTTCACCTTTACCCATTCGATTTCTTAGTCTCGGGTTCTCGTGAGTGTTTCTTTCTTCTTTGTAATCTGTTAGAGCGATATATAACCACTCAGGTGACTTGTATTTCGAATTTACTTTCTTTATTCTTTTAGACTTTTGCAATCGTTTTCCACTTGGTTTTTCTTGTTCTTTCTGACCTGTTATTTCATTCACTTGTTCAGCACTATTTTCACCTGTTCTGATTATTCTGTATCTCAATTTTCTTATATAATTGTTGCTGGGCCAATTGTCTCCTTTTCTTGGCCTTTTGGCTTCACCTTCCTTTTCTCCTCTTTCTAATTTCCAGTTTCTTTTTCTTGATTCAGTTATTATTTTTCCTTCTTCTCCGCTTTCTTCAGATTCTGTTTCAATTTTCTCAAAATTGTCTTTTATTTTGAAACTTATGATCTCACTTTCTTTTACTTGTGGTTCTGTTTTCTCCTTCTTTGGTTCACCTATTACTGTCCCTCCTCGAGGTTCTTCCGAATTGGTGTTTATCTCACTCTCTGCTTCTAATTTTCCCTGTTCTTTTGTTTCACTATCTATCCCTATTGCTCCTCGGTGTTCTTCTCGATTTTCTAGCTTTCTAATTATCTCTTTCCCTTCTTTGTCTATTAATATTACCTTTGAAGGATTTCCACCATAACTTGTGCTTGGTTGCTCATCTAGATCATTTTCTTGTTCATTTTCTTCTCTAATTGGTTCAAATTTCCAAGTTTTCCTTCGAAATTCTTCACAGTTTTCAACTGAATCATCAGATCCTGAACTTGTGTCAGATATTTCCAGATGTCGACTTACAGGTCGATCTTCAAGTTCTGGAATTTCTGGAATTTCTCCTTCTTCTTCTTCCTCTTCCTCTTCTTCTATAGAGGTACTTGTAGTTGGGGTTTCCAGATGTCGACTTACAGGTCGATCTTCAAGTTCTGGCACCCTTTTTCTTCTTTTTTCTGACTCAGATGCTGAACTGTCATCCCACACTTCCAGATGTCGACTCACATGTCGATCTTCAGGTTCTGGAACTCTGATTGTATGACTGGCATGGATCCAGTTTTTCACTCCTGCACACTTGATCGCAGTCGTTGTCACTAGGATCTCTTGTCGTTCGTCCCAGCGAGGAACTAGACAGGTTCTTCTCCTGTGGACTTTTATGCGGACCCAATCTCCTGGATTCAAGTCGTGGGCTGGTTTTCTTTCAAATGTGGTCGCATCCGGTCCAACCTGATGAAACACAGAACGCACCACATCAGCCAGACCTTTGCAATAATCCAGTACTAGATCATCAGTTATAGTTAGTAACTTGTTGACAGGTACTTGTGCTTGTCTCATTGCTCGTCCCATGATCACTTCATGAGGACTCAGTCCAGTTTTCTTTTCAGGAATACTTCTGATGGTCATCAGGACAAGGGGCAGTGCATCGGGCCATTTGAGTCCTGTAGCTTGACACATTTTTCCTAACCTGTTCTTAATTGTTCCATTTATTTGCTCTACTACCCCAGAAGCCTCTGGTCTGTATGCACAATGCAGTTTTTGTTTAATGCTCAATGCTTCACAAATTAATTGAATCAGCTCATTTTGAAAATGTGTTCCTCTATCTGTCTCAATTGTGACTGGAAAACCATACCTTGGAATGAACTCTCGCAGCATAAGCTTTGCTACTGTTATTCCATCATTCCTTCTTGTCGGGTATGCTTCCACCCAACGAGAAAACAAACAGACGACTACTAGGACATATTTTAGTCTGTTACAAGGGGGCATCTCAATGAAATCTAATTGCATTCTAGTGAACGGACCTCCTTCTCGTCCTATTGTTCCTAAACTCACTATTGTCTTTCTTCCTGGATTAAACTGCTGACAAATAAGACATCTTTGACAAAGACTTTCAGCTATGGCTCTGAATTTCGGGTTATACCATGTCTGTCTAAAAAGTCTGATCATTGCATCTCTCCCAATATGAGCTTGTCCATGGTACATCCGTGCCATGTCTGAAATCATGCTATCAGGCATAACTGGTCTTTCATCTCTGTAAACCCACACACCATTGTTTTCTTGTCTCCTACATCCTGCTTTTATCCAATAATCCTTTTCCTCATCATTTGCAACTTCCTGTAATTGCCTCACTTCATCCCATGTCTCAACAGTGTTAGTAAAAAGCAAAGGAGAAGAAATATGCTCCCTTTCTCTGGTCTTATTCAGAGATACCATGTTCTCTGCACAATATCTTGCTATCTCATCCGCGTAGTTATTACCGGCAGTTATGTAATCCTCATTTTTCTTATGTGCCTTGCACTTTACCACAGCTATCTGCCTAGGCAGCTGTATCGCCTCAAGCAGTTTCTTTACAAAATCTCCATTTCTGATAGGTGTTCCTGCAGACGTCAAGAAACCTCTTTGTGACCAAATCTGACCAAAATCATGCACAACACCAAAACCATACTGGCTATTTGTCACAATCGTAACTCGTACATTTCTTCCTAACTTGCATGCTTGAATTAAAGCAATCAGTTCTGCAACCTGAGCAGATCTTATTCCTTTCAGACAAGACGCTTCCATTACAGTCGCCACCGTGCATACTGCGTAAGCTGCGCTTAACACTCCTTCTCCTGTTCTCAAGCATGAGCCATCCACAAACATGACATAATCTGACTCTTTCAAAGGTTCATCTTTTATGTCAGCTCTTGGTTTGGTGCAATATTCCAGCACATTCAGACAATCATGATCTACTTCATCTTGCTCAATTATACTCTCTTCATCTGGTAATGATGTCGAAGGATTCACATTCATACATCTATCTATGGTCACATTTTCTGCGCTCAAGATTACTTTTTCGTACTTAGTCAGCCGACTATGTGTCATGTACTGTGTTTTTGTTCTTGTCAAAAGGATTTCAACTGAATGTGGAACATATACTCTCAGTGGGTACCCCATTACTATACCTTCACTTTGTTCCAGCCTTACACAAGTAGCAGCAACCGCTTTCAGACATCCAGGTAACGCTTTTGCTATAGGGTCTAAAACAGCTGAGAAATAAGCAATTGGTCTCTTCATTGTTCCATGTTTTTGTACCAGTACTGAAAATGCACATCCATCTCTTTCACTACAGTACAATTCAAAATCCTTTTAATAGTCAGGCATCCCTAGAGCTGGGGCCTCACATAACTTCTTTTTCAACTCTTTGAAAGATTTCATTTCGTCTTCATTCAATTCAAAAGGGTCTCTTACATCCTTCTTGGTCAGTTTTTGTAATGGCTTAGCAATCAATGAAAACCCACTTATCCATTGTCGGCAATATCCAACCATTCCTAGGAACATTCTTACTTCTCTTTGCGTCATTGGTGCTCTCATTCCTTGAATCATTTTTATTCTCTCTGTCGTTATCTTTCGCACTCCTTTCTCAATTTTATGCCCTAAATACTGGACTTCTTTCTGACAAAACTGCAATTTTGAAGGGGACACTTTATGTCCTCTTTTCTCTAGATGGTTCAGTAAAGCAATTGTATCGCTGACACATGCTTCTTTTGTTTTCGATGCCACCAATAGGTCATCGATATACTGCACCATTACTGACTTCTCTGGCATTTTCAAATTTTCCAGGGACTTCTTTAAAATCTGATTAAAGATTGAGGGGCTTTCTGTATACCCCTGAGGAATTCGGCACCATGCCAAAATACGCTCTCCGAAACGGAACGCAAATAATGGCTGGCTATCTGGATGTAAAGGAATGGAGAAAAATGCATGACACAAATCTATCACGGTGTACCACTCAGCTTCATGTGGAATTTGGTATAGAATTACTGCAGGGTTTGGCACTATTGGACAACAAGGTACAACTATTTTATTGACCTTTCTCAAATTCTGTACTATTCTATATGTTCCGTTTGGCTTTTTCAGTCCCATTATAGGTGAATTACATGGACTGCTCATTATTTCTTTTAGAATTCCCTGTTCAATCATTTTATTTATCACAGGAGTTATCCCTTCAATTATTTCTGGAGTCAATTTATACTGTGGCGTATTTGGATAAGTTGTTCCTTCTTTCACCGTCACCTTTACGGGATCTACCCCTTTCATCAATCCAATATCTTCTCCTGTAAAATCCCACACATTTTCTTCCACTGTTTCTTTCAACTCTTTTGGAAGATTTTCTGCATTAAATGCAGGAAACAAACCATTCATTTCTGGTTCCTGATTCATCAATGTCACTTTATACAGTACGTCTTCATCTGGGGTCTGAAACCCAATCCCATCTGGTGTACAATAAATTGTGCAATTCATTTTGCATAAGAGATCACGACCTAAAAGATTTACGGGACTACAATCACAAACTACAAATCTATGCATTTTACTGAAAGGACAATTTTCACTTCCACTAATTCAGTAAGTGGTGTTTTAATCTGTTGATTCGCTACTCCTACTACTTGGATGTATTCACCTGAGAGAGGAAGGTTTGGAATTTCCACTGACCTAACAGTAGAACGGGTAGCTCCAGTATCGACAAGGAATGTTACATTTGCTCCATTCACTTCTCCATCCACAAAGGGACCAGACTGATCTACCTCTAGAGTTGCGCCAAGTACGCACTCTTTTCCCTCTCCTAGGCACCGTCATGAACTTTCATCCATCTCATCCTCACTCTGACGTAACCAATACTGAGAAATGTTGGCTGCTCATGGCAACTGTGTTACCTGCTCTCCTCCGCAGAATCCTGTTTCTGTACTGTATCTCTGCTGGTTAACACTGTTGGGAAGTGGTGGTTGTGGCACCTGACTTTGTTGAACAACTACCTCATTCTGCACCTGTGGATTTAACGATTGATTTTCCGGATTAGGTTTTGGTGGGAACTTACACTCGTTTCTCCAATGCTCTAATTTTCCGCAATTATGACATGGCCATTTTTTCTTTGCTTCGTCTAAACTCATTTGACCTTTTCCTTTACCTATGTTAGGTCGGGTTTTATTTTGTCCAGCGTCATTCCCGCTATCACTCAATTGAGCTTCTTGTTTCTCTGCCACTTTCACCTGTGCCCACATTGCCTTTTCTTTCAATTTACGCTGTCTACTCTCAATGTCATCACTACAATACTTAGCATATCTCAGTACCTCATCTACCGTGCCGTTCTGCCAGTTAATCATGTGTTGTTTAATCATTTCACTTATCTCTGGTTTCAGTCCAAACACAAACCTGTATACAAAATGACTCATATCCTTTTCACTCAACTCCTCGTAACCACTATACTGCTTGAAGACCAACAACAATCTCTCATAGTAGGCATGTACGGACTCCTTACTTTCCTGTGTAGTTCTGTCTATTTTTACCCAATCTGTTTCTTTCGGAGGAATCTTATTTTTCAAAAAGGTAATCACCTGTTCATATTTTCGCATCACCTCTGGACCTGGAGCTCCTGTCTTAGGATCTCTTTGATATTCTGTAGCTGGCCAATCAACTGTAATTTTACATTCAGACCACAAATCAGTTGGCACCACTATGTCAAACAATCCATCTAAATCTATCCACAACACCTTTGAAACCTTCACGAACCTCTCCACTTGTCGGTACCATTCAACTGGTTTCTCTCTCAGCTTAGGGAAATCATTTGTAAATGACAATATATCCTGTCTAGTCCAGGGAACATGTACATAACTACCACCTGGAGTTTCTCTCATAGGGTATTCTCTAGCAACCTGTTCCTTTTCAGTTATCATAAAAGCCAAAGAAGCTTTGTCTGCAGTTCTCTCATTCTTTTTCGACCATCGGACTTTCCATCTGTCTACATCACCCCATTTTCTCAGCAAGACAATTAACTCTTTTATCTGTGTCAGCCTTCCTGCTGTGTTCAAATTTTCAATATCTTTTTCACAAAAGTCTACTCTGTATGGTTTCTGCAATGTTTTCACTTTCGCAAATTCCACTCCAATTTCACTTGCTATCTCTTCTAGTTTGTCATGTAAATTTCTAGCTCTCCATGTAATACTTTTGCACAAAAACATTATCTCATCATCCTGGTAATTTTTCAGCTTTTCTGTACCAATTGTTCCCAAAATGAATTCTTCCATGTCAATTTTTAACCTAATTACATCTAATGGTTTTTCTTCTGGTTCTTTTATTTTAAATGCCTTCATCCACTCATTTAACTCATCAGGAGTCGGACCTATAGGCGTAGTATTTAGTTCTATCCAATTTCCGCTCTTTTCAGGTGTCACTGTTGCAGATTCTGTTACCATAGGCATTTTCCATCCGTTACATTCATTCACTGTCAAATTTGCAGGTGGACTTGGTCTATAAGCACTAGCCAAATTACTTGTACTTGCACTTGGTTCCATTCTTTCCCTTTCTCTTTGCAATTGTGAATTCATAGGAATCACTAAAGATCGTTCATCAATTTTCTGATTTTCAAAAACTGGTATTACTGGACCTATTGTCACGGGTACTGTTACAGCTTCCATGTTTTTCGTTAATTCTCTAATTTTCTCAGTTAGTTCTTTTGTCGTTCTTGCTAATTCAGTTGCATTGTCACTTTCTACTCCTTCATTCTGTGAAGTTCTCATTTGATCTTGGGACCTATTTGTTTCAATTCTTTTTACGGGACTTTTATTTCGCACAGTCTCTATTTGCGGCGCATTAGGTGTCACCACTGTAGAACTTTGCTGATACGGAGGGGGATTTCTATTTAGAATATCTTCCAGCAATTCATCATCTGTTTCACTCTCATGCATATATTTTTCCCTCTCCATATGTTTCTTTTTCTCAGTACGTTTTCTCTTAGATTCATCTTCAACTGTAAAAGCCGGAAACAAACCTCCTGTCATGTTAGCACATCTCCATCGTTTTATTCTATCCTCATGATTTACTCCCCACAATCTTCCAGGCATAAACTCATGATCTCTCAACCCTCTGAATCTCTCTCGCTCATACATCTCATCTTCCCATTCCGTCAAAGCCTCAAACTGTGTTGGTCTAGGCCTAGGTTCTAAATTTGTCATCTTGTCTCTCAAGTTCCTCAAAACCGCTACACTAAATGAACCATTCTCAGGAAATGCCAATGCTCCATCATTCTTCGTATATTTTGCCCAATTTTCTAACCATATGCATGTATGATATCCGTATTTCAGCATCATATGTGAAGCTGCTGATTTCAGCGGAGGAATTACTTGTCCCTCTCTAGTCACAACCTTTTTGTCTTTCTTAAAGAAATTCTTAATTTTTGTCGTCCATGACGTTCTTTCCCCTTCATACTCGTAATACGGCATGTTTTCAGTCTGTCTTCTCTTCAAATCTCTCTAAAATTCAGCACTGTTCCGTGTACGGAACTTTTAACCAATCACAGCGCGACTCACACCAACACACCAATTAGAACAATTTCCTTTTTCCGCGTACCGACCAATCCCAGCGCGGCACTTCTCCCACGTCACTCCTGTCTTTGTTTTCTCGTAACCAGCGCACTATCCAATCCTAGCGCGGCACTGTCTACGTCACTCCTGCTCTTTTACCCCTCCTTTACAAAATTTATCGGCAGTTTTTCTTTTCACTGTTTCTTCGTTAGTTACGACATTTAAAACAATTCCATAGTCTGATTCGCTAAACAAAAGTGACAGCTTTGTCCTTTTACACAAGAATCCTGTATTTCCAGTAGGCAGCGCTTACCTCTACCCTACCACAGAATTTATTAACTTTCGCCGATAAAATAGCACTTCCCTCTACCTTACCCTTCTCTCAAGCAAACAATAAACCCGTTTCTCTGGGGATAAGACACATGTGGAGACTATGCTCCTGAGAATTAAGGCCAGAGTTTCACAAGAAAACGTGATTTGCTATTTCAGTCACACACCTTTCGTACAGAAAATCCCTAACATAACACAACTTGTGTTATTACCAAAATGAATTCAGACCATGTACCAAATTCCATGTAACTTCTCTTGTTACACGTGTTCCACTTCCTACATCCCAGAAGCGTGAAAACTTACATATAACATAACGCGACTCAACATATAGTGTTAGTCATCAAAAATAATCAATAATCAATAATCAATAATCACTGAACTAATCTATAGAAACCATAACTCTGCTACCAAGAAATCTGATGCAGCGGATACAATAAAAACTATTTCTCCCAGGTCATTTATCGGTCATCCAGGCGCGACTTATAATTCTCACATCCACATGACGATGGGGCCCATGACATCGCCTATCAAACACACACACACTCACCTGGATTTCCTGTCTACACTTTTACGAAACTATACTCCTAGGAGAAAGAGAAACTAAAAATGAACATTATGATGTACCGCTGGAAGGAGCCGGGATACCCTTTACCATAACCTATCACTTTCTTGGTTATCTCATAAGATATTCCTGCTCATTGTTTGTCGATGGATCATCTAGTATGTATTAGTTGATAGTGATTAAGACCAGCTAAATCACAATAACTAATTACTAATTTCGCAACCATTTAGTAAATAATCACTGAGCCATTTGATTTAAGAATTTCAAAGTTTATATCAATTTTAAAGGCATGGAAAAGAATTTAAACTTTATTATTCAATTATTCATACTTTTATTAAATCAAATATTTATTTACGCAAAGATCAATTTTATTGCAGAAAGGAAATTTTGTCATGAGGAAAAATCCTAATTAACCTACCTATCTTCCTAATTAAGCCTAATGATTTCTAACCTAAGTTTAAAATTGGAGACTAGCATGATTCTCATACTCAACTGGAAAATAAAGACAGCAACAGAAACCTCAGCTCGTCAGCATCAGCTACCGCAACCCGTCTCATCTAACAGTCTCTCAGCATCTCCCGCTCATCGATCTGGAACTCAGCATTACTGGAAGCAAACTCGAATGACGACGACCACGAATGACCCCTCCCACTAAGAGTAGGCCTTCTTATACCCTAATTCTAGCTTTGCTAACTAATTGTTGCAACATTAATAACACGCTTTTCTTTCATTGGTCCATTCAGTCTATTATTCAGTTCTAATCAAATTCTCCCGGTTCCAGCTTGTTCTTTTGGAATGTATATGTTCATTTCCTTTCTCACAGTTCATGACATGTTTCCATCCGCTTCGATCAGTACATTTGTAACTTCTTTCGATACATTCGAGAACTCTGCAGGCATTGTCCTTTCTCATAAAACTGTTTCCCACGATTCTTTGCTGATCATCCACGGCACATTATCAGTTCAAATAGGTCACATCAGCCTTGACCATTCTTGCATCCTAGCCTTTCAGCCTCATCACGTGGTCAGTCTTTCTCCACTTTTTCTCCCTCAGCGCGTGTTTTCTCAGCACATGCGCATTCTAATAAACGGCAGCCATTTTATATCGCCACTCGATTTAGACTTAGAAGCACTATTTAGAAATAAACAAAACATAATTAAAATAGAGAAACATAGCCTTTTCGTTTCCCTCCCGTCTTCTATGTCCCCAATTAGTTGTTACCTAGCGGAAAGCAACATTTAGGCTGTTCCTTACTTACCATCACTATTGTTTTTGCAACATCACGTTTTATTCTAACAAGCACGGATCATGCATTTATTATTTAGTTAGTACGCAATTAATTTTATGTTACAATTAGACACACGGACATTTGTAAATAGATTATTCAGCATACATATTTGCGTGTTACCCTTCCCTCACATACATTGTTGATTAATACATTTAAAACGAACATGTTTATAATTATTTATAAAATTTGTTAGGGGTTAAAATTTTTCTTTTACTCTGCTCCATCACCTGAAATGTCAAGTTTTTTTGTCAAGTAATAGGGAGTGTTACGGTGTAGCGCGTTGTGCGTTAAGCACGCTATCTTGTAACGGATCCTTGCATCGAGAGAGAGCCAGTTGAGTTGGATTAGATCTGGTGTGATGTGGTCACGCTTTCTTGATCCCGTGACGAGTCTGGCAGCAGAGTTCATAGTAGCCCTTTAAGGTGCCAGCTTAGCTTTGGGTAGTTCAGCCAGGGTCACAATTCCCTAGTCTAAATGGGAGATGACCCGTGATTGGACAGCTAGTTTCATGTCTGCAGGTGGTAGGAACGGTTTGACTTTCCTTAATGTGTTGAGTTGGTGATTGGCTCCTCTCGTTGTTGCACTGATGTGGTCTTGCATATTTAGACATTTGTCCAATTAATCTCAGACCCTGGTAATTACTTGGCCGCATCCAGCCATATGCAAATCAGTCTTGATCCTGCTCCAGGTCCTCCCTTAACTGAAACACAAGCAACCCAAGACAGGTTTCGCCCTGATCGGGGCTCATCAGCTGGATGCAACTTGGTTCCAAGTGGCACAGTCTGCAAGGGACCCACGTCGGGCCATACCCATCGCACTGAGGGGGCCGCACTGAAGTATACAAAAGTGATGGATGGAATGCTTGAATTAATCTCAGCCACTGGTAATTACTCGGGCTGTATCCCAGTTTATTGGTATTTTGTACACCAGGCCACCTCAGTTTAGACCAGCCATATGCAAATAAGGTTGACCCTGCTCCAATAGGAACAGTCCAGCCCAAACTGCAGGTCCAGGTCCTCCCTGAACCAGATCACAAGGAACCCTAGACCAGTTTCGCCCTGATTGGGGCTGATTAATTGGGTGTAGCTCAGTTCAGTAGCACAGTGCGTACCGGACCTAAGTCTGGGAATACCCATCACACTAAGGGCGTCACACTGAAGTATACAAAAAAGTGATGGATGGAATGCTTGAATTAATCTCAGCCAATGGTAATTACCCGGGCCACATCCCAGTCCATCATTATTTTGCACACCATGCCACCTCAGTTTGGACCCAGCCATAAACAACTCAATCTTGACCCTGCTCTGGGTAGAAACAGTCCAGCCCGAACTGCAAGGCCAGATCCTCCCTGAACCAGAACACTAGCAACCCAAGACTGGTTTCTCCCTGATTGGGGCTCATCAATCAGGTGCAGCCTGGCTCCAGTTGCACAGTGAGAATGGGACCTATGCCTGGGCATACTCTTGCCTGTTAGAGAGGTACATAAAACACACAAAAGGTGATGAGAGGAATTCTTGCAATTTGTCTAACCACTGCCAGTTGCTTGAGGTAGCCTTCCAGCCCTGTGATTCTGGACCAGTGATGCTATCGTCTGGAACTGAGGTCTTCAAACTGAAGGGCGTGCCCCTCTAAAGGGTCCGTGGCTGTATTCCCAGGCGGGGCAAATGCCTCTGTAAGTACTTGTAAAGGAGGATGCCTTGTTTGGTACTTTTCCAGGCTGCCTTTATTTACAAGCAGCAGTTGAATCATGGCACAGTGGGGAACAGGGGCTTGAGTATTTATATTGTTACGAGGTCCCCGCTTGTAACAGAAGGCACTGTAAATATGTAAGTAAATATTTTAAAATGTTTTAAACAGTATAAGATATGTTGCCACAAAAATGATTGTGGGGCCGATTCCCAAAGGGCCTCTGCATTCGTAACGGAGGCCCATGATTTATGGCAGGGGCCCCACACTCGTGGCCGGGGCCCGCACTCGTGGTGGGGCCTCCGCTATGAATAACTGCAGTATGGAGGTCCCACCACAAGGGTGGGACCCCTGGCACAACTGCGGGGCTTCTGTCATGTCTGCAGAGGCCCTTTATGAACCGGGCCCTTAGTGTTTAAAATAAAACAAGTGCTTTCAAAGTATATATTTTAGTACTAGGTAATACGACTGCACCAAATGCAAATCTTTTTATAAGTGCCCATGAAAAGGACACTTTCTAGAACTCAACACCCTTATGTCACCTTTCAAAAAGATTAAATCTGTGTTATCATGAAACGTCAAGTTTCAAGTAAAGCCTATACTGTCTCCCAAGCAGCCACTCCCTGGTTAAAAGGCCCTTTACTTCTTTAGCTCTCTGTCCCTTTCTTGGATTCATAGCACATTAGACTCCCATTCTCTGCCATTTCACTTTCACCCAGAGGCACCTCATGGTCTCCTTTAACCCCTTCCATGCGCAGACGCGCGGGAGCCGTCTGACGCAAAAGAGCTCATGTGCGTCGGATCTCCCGCGCATCCTAGGGCATGGCACAGGGAATCCCACGGGCACCAGAGGGATTACCTTTCCCCCTAAACAATCTCGGGAGCTGGGGAAGAGCTTCCCCAGCTCCTGAGGCTGTTTAGTTGGTTTCCCTGCAATGACGATCAGTGCGCACGTCGCGCTGACGTCATTTCAGTGAAACCGAAACTGAAATGAGCAGATAGGCTCATTTCAGTTTCCCTTTCTACGTGCTCATGGGGCTATCTCAGCCCCCGAGCATGTAGAAAGACAGGAGAGGTATCATTGGAAAGGGGGGGATCTCCCCTTTCCAATGGTACCCATCCCCAGTGGATCCCTGCTTAGGGATCGCCTCAGGGATCCACCCACTGTATACCAGGGAGGGGGAAGCAGCCCCTTGGGCAAGGGCCTTTGCTCCCCCAATTCAATTTTAGCATATTCAGTCTTTCTTCCTCCCCTGGGGGGCAGATAGGGGCAATAGAGATGGGCATGCCCGTGCAAAATTCAACATCTTTCTGCCCACCCCCTCCTGGGAGGCAGATTGGGGCAATAGCCCCTGATCTGCCACTGTGGGGGGGGGGGGCAGAAAGCACACTAGGCACCAGAGATTGTTTTTTTATACGTAGAAGGTGGGGGCTGCACAAAATGGGCATGCCAATGCTGCACCCCCCAAAAAAAAATTTGTCACAGCCCCCGATCAGGCTCCCCGGGGGGCAGAAAGCACACTAGCCACCATGTTTTTTTTATGTATATAGGGGTGGGGGCTGCCCAAAATGGGCATGCCAATGCTCCCACCCCAAAAGATTCCACAGTCTTTCTGCCCCCCCCCCCAAGAGGCAGATGGGGCACTAGCCCCTGATCTGCCCCTGGGGGGGGGTAGAAAGCTCACTAGGCACCAGGGATTGTTTTTTCTTTTATACGTAGGGGTGGGGCTGCCCAAAATGGGCATGCCAATGCCCCCACCCCCCAAAAAAATTGCCACAGCCTATCCCCTGAGAGGCTGATGGGGGCAATAGCCCCCCGATCTGCCCCCCCGGGGGGGGGGGGGGTGGGCAGAAAGCACACTAGGCACCAGGGATTTTTTTATGTATATTGGGGTGGAGGCTGCCCAAAATGGGCATGCCAAAGCCCCTCCAAAAAATACCACAGTCTTTCTGCCCCCCAGGAGGCAGATGGGGACAATAGCCCCTGATAGAAAGCCCACTAGGCACCAGGGATTATGTTTTTTTTTATATGTAGGGGTGGGGCCTGCCCAGAATGGGCATGCCAATGCCCCCACCCACAAAAACATTTATCAGAGTCTTTCTGCCCCCCCGGGAGGCAGATGGGGGCAATAGTCCCTTATCTGCCCCCCCACGGGGGGGCAGAAAGCCCACTAGGTTCCAGGGATATGTTTATGGGCATGCCAGTGAGAAGCCCCATAGGCAAGGGTTGCTTCATTTTTTTTAGGCACACATTTTGGCTGTTTCAGTGATATTTTTAGTCTCATCTGCACCCAAGCGGGAGCAGAAAACCACTACAAACCAGGGAGAGTTTGTGTGTGTGTAAACTGGAGTTTGGTTGACGGTCTGCGTGTACTGACCTTTGGGTGGCATTTTACTGGCGGTGTGTGTACCTGCACTTAGCTAATGGTGTGGGTGGACTCGCGCTTGATGACGGTGTGTGTAGATTGATGCTTGCCTGGTGGTTTGCATGGAGTGGTGCTTGGCTGGCACTGTACGTGGAGTGGTGGTTGGCTAGCGTTGTACGTGGAGTGGTGCTTGGCTAGCGTTGTACGTGGACTGGTGCTTAGCTGGCTGTGTACATGGATGGTGCTTGGCTGCAGGGGCGGACTGGTCGTAGCGGGCACCAGGCATTTCCTTGCTGGGCCGGAGGGATGGGCCGGTATTCTGGCCGTGGGGGCCGGTTTTGCAGCAGTGCTGCACTATCAGCCCCCAGTAACAAAAGCGGTAGCAGTGCTTTTTAGTAGCGCACCCCCCCTCTCCCAGGGCTGGTCGAGCAGCAATCTGCCAGGGCTTGTTGCTGTTTTCAGTCTGCCCTGCTTGGCTGGCGGAGTGCGGAGATGGCGCTTGGCTGGCGGAGTGCTGGGTGGTGCTTGGCTGGCGGTGTGCGTGGATAGTGCTTGGCTGACTGTGTGCATAGATGGCATTTGGCTGGCGGTGTGCATGGATGGCGCTTGGCTGGCAGTGTGCATGTATGGCGCTTGGCTGGGGTTGTGTGTGGGTGGCGCTTGGCTGGCAGTGTGTGTGGATGGCGCTTGACTGGTAGTGTGCGTGGATGGTGGTATGGCTTGCATGGATCCCCAGCATTTTCTTGCCCAGAATCTCTACAAACCTCAAATTTACTTACAAAGTCATGTTTTCCTCACATTTCTGTGTGTATAAGCTGTAGGATCACCACACAGGCAAAAATTTCCTACCACCCAGCATTCTCCTTGGTCTCCTGAGAAAAATGATACCTCACTTGTGTGGGTGCCCAGAGTAGCGTCAGCCTAAAAACATATAAACAAACTGCCCTTTTGGACCCGCTTTGGGCCCCCCTCAATCTCTACACGTTTTTGTCCCTTCCATGTCATAGGCACTTGGCCAATCAACACAAGTAAGGTATCATTTTTATCGGGAGACTGAAGGGAACGGTGAGTGGTAGGAAATTTGTGCCGTGCAATTTTCCCACAACTTTCCCACACAGATATTAGAGGAAAATGTGACGTTTTAGCTAAATTTGAGGTTAGCAGTGGATTCTGGGAAGAAAAATGTGGAGGGATCAATGCAAGTCACACCTCCCTGGACTCCCACGGGTGTCTAGTTTCCAGAAATGTCTGGGTTTTTTAGGTTCCCCTAGATGTCCGCAAACCCGGGACCAAAAACACAGGTGCCCAGCTATATATCACAAAACGACCTGGTTTTTCAAGGGGGTCACCTGGGTTTTTGGTCCCGGGCTCAGCAGCCATCTAGGGAAACCTACCAAACCCAGACATTTCTGAAACCCACAACTTTCCCACACAGGGTTTTTTCTCTTTTTGTATTACACAAAGGGACAGACAGCCTACTCTGGGCCTCGGGCCTAAGAGTGAGGGACATGGGAGTGAGCAGATGAGGTAGCAGTGGTTTAGAGGCCCAGGGGGTGTGAGGAGCCAACTAAACCCCAATTATGGCTGTTTTACGCTTCTTTCTTGCTTGTATTAGGAGCTAGTGCACCCTTGCTGTGCCAGTGTTGCTTTGGGCCTCGTGCGATATGCCCAAGGTAGAGTAATATTGAAGCAGAGGAGACAATTTACATTGGGGCTCAGAGATATAACAGGCAGGGGATGGGGCAAGATCGGGCCTCTGTTTTTAAAAAAGAGCAGAGGAGACCGCCCGCTTTGCAAAGCATTAGTGAAGCGGGTAAAGTGACACTGGGGCCCAAAGTTTGAGTGGCCACTGCATCACAATCACAACTGTCTTACTTTCAAAAAGAGGCATGGGGCATACTAGCAAGAGTTTAGGAAACCCTTGTTGCTGCTAAGAAGGAGCTATTTTTTTTTTTTAAAGGGACAGAGTCTGTTTCAGGATGGAGTAATGGCCAGGCATGGTGGGGAAGGATGAAAGAGGCAGAGAGGCAGCCTGCTACAAAGTGCTGCAGATATAATTTGTGCAGCAGGTGCAGTTGCAATGGTGCTTTGGAGTATGAAGGACTCATAACACCAGTTATGTGTGTAGTGTTTTTTCATCAATGTCTGTTTATGTTTGACACACTTGCCACTCCTTCTCCCCCAAGTCTTGCCACAAAGTTTTGGAGGGGGCCTGACTTCAGAACATTTTTCTTAGGGGGCTCAGAGCCAAAACGTTTGAAGAACTCTTGTCTAGAACCTTGATGACAGCACAATCTAAACTACAACTATCTCCTCTTGTGCAGGATCCAGAAAGCAGCTTTCTAAAAAAGAAAACGAAAGATGGAAAAGCTGTTCCTTTGTTAAAGCTATATGATTTGTGTGTGTCTGTAAATTTCTGAGGGAGAATGGTGCATTTTGAAATGGCCATGTGTAATGCTTCTACTACTTGTCCAACAATCAATGGGCTTCGCACTTCTGGCCACGTACGGCAGACCTCCCAGCTGTCAAAGCCCCCTCTGGCATCATCCCTAACATCGTACTCAGGCAGATGGACAGGAAATTAACAGGGAGGAAGGCTGCAGCCAACAACTGACAATCACCTGGAATATGGCAGGACTCAAGAAACTCTCAGAGAAAAAGACAGCTCTCGACTACCTTCTTAACGCCGATGATGGAGCAAGGTAAACGAGAGAATTTTGAACCCCTTAATATTAACGTTAATAATTAATACAATTGTTCGTTTCGATGAATAACCAACAACGTATGTTTTCCTTATAAGTGTTCTTGGTAACATGCAGTATCTGTGCAAACTAATCTACTTACAGATGTTAACGTGAATAATGATAACATAATGATTTGCGTACTAATTAATATTGCATGATTTGTGCTACATAGTAAATTGTATGGTGGCAAAAGAAAGTGGTTGGTAAGTAAGAAATAGCTTTATATGTTGCTTTTGCTAGGTAACACCTAACTGGGGTACGTAGAATGACGGGAGGGAAACGAAAAGGCTTATTTTCTTTATTCTTAACTATTATCTGTTTATTTCTATGATAGTTCGTTCAAGCCTGCTAGGCCGTGCTGTAAAAATGGCTGCCGAGACAAATAAGCTTAAAAGCGCAAGCGCAAGAAAAGCTGTGAACAAATACATCACGTGGGTGCTTCCAAGGCCCAGGATGGAAGAGGGATCAAGGTTATGATTACCTTTTTACCCAAACATGTGCCAGTGAAGGAGTGTGAGAACCAGAAGAGTGTCCGTGAATTGACAATGAGTTGTTTAAAATAAAGTATCGGAAAGAAGATACAAATAAAGACTGTCAATTGGATTGGTAATGTCCTGAAAACCGTTAGAAAGGACAAAAATTATAAACATTTTTCGGAACTGGTTTGAGCAAGGAGGGCAATGAGGAGATGTTTGCCACCCCTCCAATGGACCAATTAGCGTGAATCTCGCCCCCAAAAATGAAACATTTATGTTTAGTAAGCTAGTATTAGGGTATAAGAGGACCTACGCTTAAGTAGGAGGAGCGCTGCTTTTTACATATTTTTATTGAGCACTGGACGCTGACGCTGGAGAAGCCGCTGCTATTTTCCATAGGCCTTTATAATTTTAATACGATTAATCTTTTACTCTAAATTCTGATTGAGAAAGAATGAGATTGTGGCGGAAAACCTGTATAGGTGGTCCGTCGAGGAGGCCTGTTTAGCAGAACAGACAGTCAGTTTTTGGGAGTTCTATGCTGAGATTTGAATTTAACTGCTGTGACGAACTTTATTTTTCCATCTAAAAGGGTATGCATTGCAATTTCAATTTATTCCTTATAATGATAATAAATGTATTGATCTGATTAATAAAACTGATTTATTCATGCTTATAAAATTTAGATAAACTATATTCTAATTAAATTTACGAGTCTGTGGTTCTTTAGCTCAATAATAAACGTAAATGTTTAATAAGAATTTAAAGTGATTGAGCTGGTCTTAATCACCATCAACTGATTCCTACTAGTTGGTCCATCGACCAATGAGCGGAATACCTGAGAAGTTTGAATTTTATCATGTCGATTTAAAAAGGTATCCCGTCTCCTTCCAGCAAATCATTAACTTTTTCTCCTAAGTAAAGGCGGATGAGTTCCAGGGAATATGAGAGAGTGAATGTTTATGCGGTGTTATGGGCCCCACCGTCATATTGGTATAGTTGTGAAGAGGAATGTTTTTCAACCTGGATGTCAATGCCTAGAGGAGAAGAAATTTTATTGATAGCGCTGGATCAGATTTCTTGGTAGCAGAGTTATGGTTACTATAGATTAGTTTGGTGATTATTGATTATTTCATGTCTAACACTTCATGTTGAATTGTATTATGTGATATGTAAGTCGAAAATTTTGAAGCTTCCGGGAAGTAGGAAGTGGACACGTGTGGCAAAAGAAGTCAGACGGAATAGTGCATTGTCTGAATTTCACATTGGTGATAACACAGGTTGTGTTATGATAGGGAACATTTCCGTATAAAAGGTGTATGAGTGAAATAGCAACTGGTTTTCTTGTGAAACTCTGGCCTTAATTCTCAGGAGCAGTGTAGCCTCCACATGTGTTTTATCCCCAGAGAAACGGGTTTACCCCTTGCTTGAAAGAAGGGTAAGGTAGAGGGAAGCGCTACACTTATCGAACAAAACTGTATTCTTGCGAAATAGAGTAAAACTGTCACTTTTGTTTAGCGAAATCAGACAATGGAAATGTGTTTTTAATGTCGTAACTAACCAAGAACAGTTGAAAATAAATTGCCGATAAATTTTGTAAAGGAGGGGTCAGGAGCAGAACTGACGTCGACGAAGAGCCGCGCTGGAATTGGTCAGTGCACTGGTTATACTGAAGACGCCCTGTTTGGTGCGTTGGTGTTAGACGCGCTAGGATAGGTTAGATAAGCAGTGACGTAGAAGCTTAGGATTGGTGCGTTGGTGTGAGACGCGCTAGGATAGGTTAGATAAGCAGTGACGTAGAAGCTTAGGATTGGTGCGTTGGTGTGAGACGCGCTAGGATAGGTTGGATAAGCAGTGACGTAGAAGCTTAGGATTGGTGTGTTGGTGTGAGACGCGCTGTGATAGGTTCAAATAGCACATAGAGAAAAGAGTTGAGTTACGAGTTTTGCAAAAAGAAAAGAAATCGTGAAATATGGCTTATTTTGAGTATGGTAGAGAGAAAACGTCGTGGATGGCGAAAATTAAGAACTTCTTTAAGAAAGACAAAAAGGTAGTGACTAGAGAGGGACAAGTAATTCCTCCGCCGAAAACACCAGCTTCGCATATGATGCTGAAATACGGTTATCATACTTGCATATGGTTAGAAAATTGGACCAAATATACTCAAAATGATGGAGTATTAGCCTTTCCAGAGAATGGTTCATTTAGTGTAGCTGTACTTCGGAATTTGAGAGAGAAAATGACAAAGCTTGAGCCTAAACCTAGACCAACAGAGTTTGAAGCGTTAAGTGATTGGGAAGATGAGATGTATGAATGAGAAAGATACAGAGGAGTAAAGAATCATGATTTTGTACCTGGAAGGCTGTGGGGAGTGAATCATGAGGACAGAATAAAGCGTTGGAGATATGCTAATATGACAGGAGGTTTGTTTCCAGCCTTTACAGTTGAAGAGGAGGCAAGGAGAAAGTGTACAGAGAAAAAGAAACATATAGTTACCGAAAGATACGGGTATGGTGGTAGCGAGACAGAGGATGAATTGCTGGAAGATATTTTAAACCGAAACCCACCTCCATACCAACAGAATTCTGCGGTGGTGACACCTAATGCACCGCCAATGGAAACTGGGAGGAATAAAAGTCCAGAACGAAGATATGAAATAAATAGGTCAAAAGAACAGTTGAAAACCCCACAAAGCGAAAAGGTTGAAAGTGACAATGCAACCGAATTAGCCAAAACTACGAGAGAATTGACTGAGAAAATAAGAGAGTTAACAATGAATATGGAAGCTGTAACTGTACCAGTAACAATAGGTCCAGTAATACCAGTTTTTGAGAACCAAAAAATAGATGAACATTCTTTAGTCATTCCTATGAATTCAAATTTACAAAGAATGAAAGAAGGGATGGAACTAGAAAATGAGAGAGCAAGAAATTTGGTCAGTTCATATAGACCAAGCCCACCTACTAATTAGACAACAAATGAGAGTGAGTTAAGGAGAATTCCTATGGGAACTGAATCTGCATCAGAAACACCAGAGAGGAGTAGAAATTGGGTAGAATTAAATAGTACACCTGTAGGTCCAACTCCAGATGAATTAAATGAATGGATGAAAAACCTGCAAAAGAAAGAGACAGAACCAAAACCATTGGACGTAATTAGGCTAAAAATAGATATGGAAGAGTTAATTTTAGGGACTATTGGCACAGAAAAATTGAAAACATATCAGGATGACGAGATTATGTTCTTGTGTAAGAGCATTACTTTGAGAGCTAGAAATTTGCATGACAAATTAGAAGAGATAGCGAATGAACTAGGAGTAGAATTTGTAAAGGTGAGAAGTTTGCAGAAACCATATAGGGTAGATTTTTGTGAGAAAGATATAGAAAATTTGAACACATCAGGACAGTTAACCCAAATAAAAGAAATGATTGTTTTGTTGAGAAAATGGGGTGATGTGGACAGATGGAGAAGAAGGTGGACTAAAAAGAATGAGAAAACGACCAATAAAGCGTCTTTGGCTTTTGCGGTGACAGACAAGGAATCAATTGTAAGAGAGTATCCGATGAGAGAAACTCCAGGAGGTAGTTATGTACATGTCCCCTGGTCCAGACAAGATATACTGTCATTTACTAATGACTTCCCAAAATTAAGAGAAAAACCTGTAGAATGGTATAGACAAGTGGAAAGGTTTGTCAAGGTTTCGAAGGTGTTGTGGGTAGATTTGGATGGATTATTTGATATTGTAGTACCAGCTGATTTATGGACAGAGTGTAAAATTACCATTGATTGGCCAACTGTAGAATACCCAAGAGATGCAAAAACAGGAGCGCCAGGACTAGAAGTTATGAGGAAATATGACCAAGTTATTACCTTTTTGAAAAATAAAATTCCACCCAAAGAAACGGATTGGGTAAAAATTGATAGAACCACGCAGGAGAGTAAGGAATATGTACATGCCTATTACGAAAGGCTACTTTTGTTTTTTAAACAGTATAGTGGCTATGAGACCTTAAATGAAAAAGACATGAGTCATTTTGTATATAGATTTGTTTATGGATTAAAGCCAGAAATAAGTGAAATGATCAAACAGCATATGATCTGCTGGCAAAACAGCACCGTAGATGAAGTGTTGAGGTATGCTAAATATTGCAGTGATGACATTGAGTGTAGACAACGTAAATTAAAAGAGAAAGCGATGTGGGCACAAGTGAAAGTTGCAGAAAAACAAGAAGCTCAACTGAATAATCTGGTTAATGAGGCAGGACAAACTAAATCCAAACCGAATATAGGTAAAGGCAAAGGCCAAATGAGTATAGAAGAGGCAAAGGAAAAGTGGCCATGCCACAACTGCGGAAAGTTAGGGCATTGGAGAAACGAGTGTAAATTCCCTCCAAAAGCTAATGCGGAAAATCAATCATTAAATCCACAGGTGCAGAGTGAGGTGAGTTACCAACAGCTGCAGCAACCGCAGGTAGTTACTCAGCAGAGTCAGGTGCCTCAACCACCACTTCCCAAGAGTGTAAATCCACAGAGATACAGTGCAGAGACAGGATTCTACGGAGGAGAGCAGGTAACACAATTGCCGCGCGCAGCTGCAATATCGCAGTATTGGTTACGACAGGATGGGAATGAGTCGGATGAAAGTTTATGATGGTGCCTAGGAGAGGAGGAAGAGTGCGTGCTTGGCGCAACTCTAGAGGTAGATCAAGCAGGTCCATTTGTGGATGGAGAAGTGAATGGTGCAAATGTAACATTCCTTGTGGACACTGGAGCTACCCGTTCTACTGTTAGATCAGTGGAAATTCCAAACCTTCCTCTCTCAGGTGAACATATCCAAGTCGTTGGTGTCTCAAACCAGCAAATTAAGGCACCTCTTACCAAATTAGTAGAGGTAAAGATTGGACCATTCAGAGAAATGCACCGATTTGTGGTCTGTGATTGCAGTCCTGTGAATTTACTAGGACGCGATCTACTTTGCAAAATGAATTGCACCATCTATTGTACTCCGGATGGGATTGCATTTCAGACCCCCTATGAAGATGTACTGTATAAAATGACAATGGTAAATTTAGAGTCAGAAGTGAATGATTTATTTCCTGTGTTTGATGTAGAGAAAATCCCAATTGAGTTGAAAGAAACAGTGAAACAGGAGGTGTGGGATTTTACGGGCGAAGATATAGGGTTAATGAAAGGAGTAGACCCTGTTAAAATTTCTGTTAAAGAAGGAACAAGTTACCCAAATACTCCACAGTATAAATTGACGCCAGAAATAATTGAAGGAATAACACCTGTAATAAATAAAATGATTGAACAAGGAATTTTGAGAGAAATAATGAGCAGTCCATGTAATTCGCCTATAATGGGACTGAAAAAGCCGAACGGAACATATAGAATAGTACAAGATTTAAGAACGGTCAATAAAATCGTTGTTCCTTGTTGTCCAATTGTACCAAACCCTGCTGTAATTCTGTATCAGATTCCACGTGAAGCGGAATGGTACACTGTCATTGATTTGTGCCATGTATTCTTCTCTATCCCATTACATTCAGATAGCCAGCCATTATTTGCATTCAGGTTCGGAGAGCGTATTTTGGCATGGTGCCGAATTCCTCAGGGGTATACAGAAAGCCCCTCAATCTTTAATCAGATTCTAAAGAAATCATTGGAAGATTTAAAAATGCCCGAAAAATCTGTGATGGTTCAGTATATTGATGACCTATTGGTGGCATCAAAAACAAAATAAGCATGTGTTACCGACACAATTGCTTTGCTGAATCATTTAGCAAAAGGAGGACATAAAGTATCCCCATCAAAATTACAGTTTTGTCAACAGGAGGTCCAATACTTAGGTCATAAGATTGAAAAAGGAGTGCGAAAAGTAACGACTGAGAGAATAAAAATAATTCAAGGAATGAGAGCTCCAATGACACAAAGAGAGGTAAGAATGTTCCTGGGAATGGTTGGATATTGTCGACAATGGATAAGTGGATTTTCATTAATTGCAAAACCATTACAGCGGTTGACAAAAAGGATGTTAAAGATCCTTTTGAATTGAATGATGAAGAAATGAAGGCGTTTAGAGAATTAAAAACGAAACTATGTGAAGCTCCGGCACTGGGAATGCCTGACTATGAAAAAGATTTTGAGCTATATTGTAGTGAGAGAGATGGGTGCGCGCTTTCAGTCTTAGTGCAAAGACATGGAAGCATGAAAAGACCTATTGCATATTTTTCAGCTGTTTTAGACCCAGTAGCAAAAGCGTTGCCTGGATGTCTGAAAGCAGTTGCTGCTACTTGTGTGAGTCTGGAGCAGAGTGAAGGCATTGTGATGGGATATCCATTGAGAGTATATGTTTCTCATTCTGTGGAAATTCTTTTGACAAGAACCAAAACTCAATACATGACACATAGTCGGCTGACTAGGTATGAAAACGTGATTTTAAGTGCAGACAATGTAACCATTGACAGATGCACAAATGTAAATCCTTCGACGACATTGCCGGATGAAGAGAGTATGATAAATATGGATGAAGTTGACCATGATCGCTTGAATGTACTCGAGTATTGTACAAAACCAAGGCCGGACATTAGAGATGAGCCTTTAAAAGAATCAGATTATGTATTGTTTGTGGATGGCTCATGTTTGAGAATGAGTGAAGGAGCTTTGAGTGCGGCATATGCGGTATGCACAGTAGCTGCCATAATGGAAGCATCTTGTTTGAGAGGAATACGTTCTGCCCAAGTGGCTGAATTAGTTGCTTTAATAAAGGCATGCAAATTGGGAAAGAATGTCCGAATCACAGTAATCACGGATAGCCAATATGGCTTCGGAGTGGTTCATGATTTTGGGCAGATCTGGTCCCAAAGAGGTTTCTTGACATCTGCAGGGACTCCAATTAGAAATGGTGAGTTTGTGAAAAAGTTGCTTGAGGCGATACAGTTGCCTAAACAGATTGCGGTGGTAAAGTGCAATGCACACAAAAATGGGAAAGACTACATAACTGTGGGCAACAAATTTGCCGACGAAATAGCTCAGTATTGTGCCAAAAATGTAGTCTCATTGAACCGAGGCAGGGAAAGAGAGCATGTTTCGTGTCCTTTGCTTTTTACTAACCCTGTCGAGACATGGGATGAGGTGAGACAATTACAGGAAGCAACAGATGATGAAGAAAAACATAGCTGGATAAAAGCAGGATGCAGGAAAAGGGAGGAAAATGATGTTTGGGTTTACAGAGATGAAAGACCAGTTATGCCTGATAGCATGATTTCTGACATGGCACGGATGTACCATTGACAAGCTCATATTGGAAGGGATGCAATGATCAGACTTTTTAGGCAAACCTGGTATAACCCAAAATTCAGAGCCATAGCTGAGAGTCTTTGTCAAAGATGTCTTATCTGCCAACAGATAAACCCAGGAAGGAAGACAGTAGTGAGTCTAGGAACAATAGGACGAGAGATGGTCCTTTCACAAGGATGCAGATGGACTTTATAGAAATGCCCCCAAGCAATAGACTAAGATATGTTCTTGTAGTCGTCTGTTTGTTTTCTCGTTGGGTGGAAGCCTACCTGACCAGAAGGAATGATGGAATTACAGTAGCAAAACTCATGCTGAGAGAATTCATTCCAAGGTATGGTTTTCCAGTAACGATTGAAACAGATAGAGGAACACATTTTCAGAACGAATTCATTCAATTGATATGTGAAGCACTTGGTATTAAACAGAAACTGCATTGTGCATTCAGACCAGAGGCTTCTGGAGTAGTAGAACAAGTGAATGGAACAATAAAGAACAGGTTAGGGAAAATGTGTCAAGCCACAGGACTCAAATGGCCAGATGCTTTGCCATTGGTCTTAATGACTATCAGAAGCATACCTGAAAAAGACAGGTCTGAGTCCCCACGAAATAATCATGGGACGAGCAATGAGACAAGCACATGTACCTGTCAACAAACTTCTGACTATAACTGATGATCTCGTGTTGGATTATTGCAAAGGATTAGCTGATGTGGTACGTTCTGTGTTTCATCAGGTTGGACCGGATGCGACCACTCTTGAAAGAAAACCAGCTCATGATTTGAATCCAGGAGACTGGGACCGCATAAAAGTCCACAGGAGAAGAAACTGTTTGGTTCCCCGCTGGGACCAACCACGACAAGTGATCCTGGTGACAACAACTGCAGTCAAATGTGCAGGAGTGAAACATTGGGTACATGCCAGCCACACCATCAGAGTTCCAGATCCTGAAGCTCGACCTGTAAGTCGACATCTGGAAATATCTGATACCAGTTCAGCATCCGATGCAGAAGAAGAAACAAACAGGGTTCCAGAACTTGAAGATCGACCTGTAAGTCGACATCTGGAAGACCCAAGTACAAGTTCAGCAACAGGAGGAGAAAATGAAATAGCAAAGGTTCCAGAACTTGAAGATCGACCTGTAAGTTGACATCTGGAAATATCAGACACCAGTTCAGCACCTGATACAGATCACTCAGATTGTGATGAAAATCTGAAAAAGGATTGGAAAATTGATATCATAAATGAAGAAACTGAGCAAAGAGACAGCAATAGTGAGCAACCAAGTACAAGCTATGGTAAAGATCCTTCAGAAATTATTCTAATAGATGAAGAAGGGATAGTTTCAAATAGAAAGATAGAAGAATCGGAAGAATCCCGAGGAGCAATAGGGACAGACCGGCGAATAAAGGAACAGGGAAATATAGAAACAGATAGAGAGATCGACGCAAAGTCGGAAGAACCTCGAAAAGGGACAGAAATAGGTGATCAAAGAAGAAAAACACAAGAAGGATCAGAACTAGATGAAGGAAGTGAAATCATAAAGTTCAAGATAAGAGGCAATGAAGAAAGGTCTGAAACAGAATCAGAAGAGAGTGGAGAAGAAAGAAAACAGAAATTAGAAACAAGAAAGAGAACTTGGAGAGCAGAAAGAGAAAAAAAAGAAAGTGAACCGAAAAGGCAGAGAAAAGGAGATAATTGGCCCCACGAAGTTAAAAGATTGAGATACAAGATCATAAACCTAAATGGAGATAATGCAGAACAAGTAAATGAAATAACAAGTCAAAAGGAACAAGAAAAACAAGGTGGAAAACAATTGCAGAAAATAAAAAGAGTAAAGAAAGCAAATCTGAAATATAAATCACCTGAATGGCTATACATTGCGTTGACTGATATCAAAGAAGAAGAGAACACTCACGAGAACCCTGAACAAAGTTACAACCTAATGGGTGAAAGTGAAGTGCAACAAGTTTAAAGAAATTTGAAAGAAATTTCTACCGGACTGGACAAAACCCCGAATTTGACAAGAAAGAGTTCTGAAAAGAACTAAAGAAAGTACCAAATGAGACAAAGTGAGAACGTAGGGTGGCTAAGACGTCATTCCTGAGGTGTGGTGACACATTTTCTGTACATATTATATATATAGACAATAGAACAAGATGGTAGATACTAAAAATAGAACATGTAGATGTGAGTTCTTACGTAGATGGTGTAAGATGTGCTTCTTTTGTACAGGATTATTAATGTTTGTATGGTTTATCTTAGCAATCACCATTCCAATTAGATTAGTTGTAGAAGAAACGCCCATATTAGAGAATAACACAGAGAAGGATAAGGAAGCTAACCTGCAGAAAACAGCCATATTAGAAGATAGTGCAGAATTGCATAAAGATAGATCAATAACTGATTTTTCTAAAAATGTTTTCACAAAATTATTATATGAATATGTAGAAACAATGGATGTGAGAGATTGTTATGTTTGTATGCAATTGCCTGCGTCTGTTGCAGGAGGTGTGACCTACCATCACCTTCCCTTGACGTATGGAATAACATGTAGTGTTTTAGCTAGTCTATTTTATAGAACAGGAAGATTAGAATATTATAACACTGACATAGATAAGATTTTTGCAAAAATTCCTATAATATCTGAATTGAACAAGGTGAAAGAGGCAAGGATATTTGGAGAATTTTTCTTAGAAAATAAAGTTCTAACATCAGATGACATAGTTAAACACAACCTTACCTGTGAGTTAAGGAAGGAGGAAAAGGTGTTTTTAGAAATGGTTGAAAACAGAAGAGTAACATTTCAAAGAAAAGTAATAGAAGAGGAGACAAAAACACCTCTTTGGTTATTTGAAGAAGAAAATAATGAAAAGTAAAGGACAAATGCAGCTATGACTTTGGACTGGCCTCAACAGGGAAAGTTGTGCATTAGTAGAAATAGAACAAGGTATGATAACTATTTTGTGGGGTCCAGTGATTGTCAAGACAATTATAAAATTTTAGGAGGTTGGGGATTCAAAGGGGGAAAAGATCCAATATTTCCTGGGATCTATTATATTTGCGGAAACAGAGCTTATTACAGGTTGCCGGACCATTGGTATGGGACGTGCTACTTAGGCCTGGTCTTTCCAAAGATTTTTCATGTAGATAGAGAAGAAAAAGGAACACACGAGATGGGTAAAACATTCACACGTAGAAAAAGGGAAAGTTTTTCAGAAATAGTGGGTGATATTTTTGGAGCATTGATACCAGCAGTGGGAATATCTTTGAATGCATTTAAAATTCGGAAGTTATCCACAGTAGTAGATCGTTTATCTACAGATACTGCTGGAGGGTTCTTGATGGTAAATACCGAGATGGTTGCCATGAGAGCTATGGTGATGCAAAATTGACTTGCCCTTGACATTCTTTTGGCAAAAGAGGGTGGAGTCTGTGGAAGGCTGAAAGTCCAACATTGTTGCACTTACATTCCAGATAAAAGTGAAAATATACAAAAGTATATAAAGAATATTACAAATTTGCACAAAGAACTTGTTCCACTGGAGGTTGAAAATGCCTGGGAGAAACTTGGTAAGAGTTTTTCCTCAGCATCAAAATGGTTCACTAAAATAAGTAGTTTTATTATAGGGAAAGTTATGATATCAGCAACAGTAATAATCTTAGTAGTATTATTTGTGAGATTTGTTATTATATGTATCAAAAGGAGAAAAAGACAAAACAAAATAGAAAGAGAAAATAAGATAAATAAAGAAAGAGAGCGAGAATTAGGTGAAATAGAGCTGGAAGAACTGAAAGAAAGCATGTATAAGAAAACAAAAAGACAAGATGAAAGGGATACAGTTGTGTAAGACTAACAAAGAAGCAAATGGACAAGAAATATGCTATCTGACAAATTTGTGTAACATGGGTTTTTGTGGTGAAATTAAAAATCACCAAAGGGGGGAGTTGATGGAGCAAGGTAAACGAGAACATTTTGAACCCCCTAATATTAACGTTAATAATTAATACAATTGTTCGTTTCGATGAATAACCAACAACGTATGTTTTCCTTATAAGTGTTCTTGGTAACATGCAGTATCTGTGCAAACTAATCTACTTACAGATGTTAACGTGAATAATGATAACATAATGATTTGCGTACTAATTAGAATAATATTGCATGATTTGTGCTACATAGTAAATTGTATGGTGGCAAAAGAAAGTGGTTGGTAAGTAAGAAATAGCTTTATATGTTGCTTTTGCTAGGTAACACCTAACTGGGGTACGTAGAATGACGGGAGGGAAACGAAAAGGCTTATTTTCTTTATTGTTAACTATTATCTGTTTGTTTCTATGATAGTTCGTTCAAGCCTGCTAGGCCGTGCTGTAAAAATGGCTGCTGAGACAAATAAGCTTAAAAGCGCAAGCGCAAGATGGCTTCCAAGCGGAAGAAAAAGCTGTGAACAAATACATCACGTGGGTGCTTCCAAGGCCCAGGATGGAAGAGGGATCAAGGTTATGATTACCTTTTTACCCAAACGTGTGCCAAGGGGGACTCAGCGAAAGAGTGTAAGAACCAGAAGAGTGTCCGTGAATTGACAATGAACTGTTTAAAATAAAGTATCGGAAAGAAGATACAAATAAAGACTGTCAATTGGATTGGTAATGTCCTGAAAACCGTGAGAAAGGACAAAAATTATAAACATTTTTCGGAACTGGTTTGAGCAAGGAGGGCAATGAGGAGATGTTTGCCACCCCTCCAATGGACCAATTAGCGTGAATCTCGTCCCCAAAAATGAAACATTTATGTTTAGTAAGCTAGTATTAGGGTATAAGAGGACCTACTCTTAAGTAGGAGGAGCGCTGCTTTTTACATATTTTTATTGAGCACTGGACGCTGACGCTGGAGAAGCCGCTGCTATTTTCCATAGGCCTTTATAATTTTAATACGATTAATCTTTTACTCTAAATTCTGATTGAGAAAGAACGAGATTGTGGCGGAAAACCTGTATAGGTGGTCCGTCGAGGAGGCCTGTTTAGCAGAACAGACAGTCAGTTTTTGGGAGTTCTATGCTGAGATCTGAATTTAACTGCTGTGACTAACTTTATTTTTCCATCTAAAAGGGTATGCATTGCAATTTCAATGTATTCCTTATAATGATAATAAATGTATTGATCTGATTAATAAAACTGATCTATTCATGCTTATAAAATTTAGATAAACTATATTCTAATTAAATTTACGAGTCTGTGGTTCTTTAGCTCAATAATAAATGTAAATGTTTAATAAGAATTTAAAGTGATTGAGCTGGTCTTAATCACCATCAACTGATTCCTACTAGTTGGTCCATCGACCAATGAGCGGAATACCTGAGAAGTTTGAATTTTATCATGTCGATTTAAAAAGGTATCCCGTCTCCTTCCAGCAAATCATTAACTTTTTCTCCTAAGTAAAGGCGGATGAGTTCCAGGGAATATATGAGAGAGTGAATGTTTATGCGGTGTTATGGGCCCCACCGTCATATTGGTATAGTTGTGAAGAGGAATGTTTTTCAACCTGGATGTCAATGCCTAGAGGAGAAGACATTTTATTGATAGCGCTGGATCACCGACATACAATGCCTCCAGGAGGCATGGGCCATGGCATCCATGTCTCTCGCAGGATATTACGAATTTCATGTCACAGCCACAAAACACAACATATTTGGTCGACCGTCCGGCGGTCTCACAATCTTCATCAAACATTCTCAAAAAATAGTGGCCACTGAAATACACATCAATGTGCATGCCCTCCGAGTCCTGTTCATCAAAGGCTTAAAGCTTAACTCCCAAGCCCTTTGTTTGCTCTTAATCAACTCTTAACCCAGCTCAGCACCAGAAGAAGAGGCTCTGGACTTCTTAATAAGTTCGATTTACAAGGTGCTGATTAAATACTATCAGGTAATCATAGTTGGGGACTTAAAAATCAGGGACTTGGGCAAGCCTTTCAACTCCTTTAGGTTGCCAGGTGTGGCTGCACCCTTACACGCTCTCCTCCTCAATTACAACCTTAGTTCGACTCATACCCTAAAAGAAGTCTGCTCTCCCCTCTGGCATCCTAACCCCACCTTCAGGAATACATCAGCAGTTGACTATATCTTTGTCAGAGAAGGGCTCGCTCCTATGCTCCAAGACTTTGAAGTTGACGACAGGGGCGAAAGCGATCACAGACCCCTGTGTGCAACCTTGCAATTAGCCTCTACTTATTCACTATTATTACCTTTGCTTGGGAAACCAACAGGGGAAGAGCGTCACAAGGACCTCCACATAATTAAATGGTGAACCAAACTAGGAAACAAACTTCTAGCCTGGATTGAGAAAAGAAAGTCAGGCAATGAGCCATCCATCAGAACAGCAGCACCAGGGCACTGGGTGGACATGGTAGCGGACCTGCAACAGGCGCCGGGTAATGAACAACCGAAACCCCTGAGCAATAGCTCCTCAATCTCAGCACACGCCCCTCGTCGTCCCAAGGAGGTAATTGCCTGCAAACAAACCCTGCCCAGGACCCTGGATGCCAGGAGAAGAGGTAGCAAAATAGAAGACGACCAATCCATTACTGTTCTCAGGGCAGCCTACAAGAAGAAAGGTTGGCAGCACAAAGGGAGTACATTGAAGCAGAGTGGCTGAGAACTTTTACTCTGATAAAGGACAGGAATCACTTCCACCTGTGGAGGCACATAAACCACCTTGGTGACCCAGGCCTGACTAAAGAGAATGGGGTGGCAGAAAGGGACTGGTTCAGTCATGTTGAACAGTTATACACAACAGATCTGGTGGTGGCAGCAGCTCCTTCTTCACCTCATCCTGCCCCAGATCCTTGGGTCCACTATGGTACACCTATCACAGAAAGTGCAGTAATAGCTACCATTAAGAAATGAGGAATGATGGGGCCCCAGGATGGAACGTGAACATTTGGGTGACTACTTTAATGCCACTCTTTAATCATGCTTTCACAACTACAATGACACCGTTCTCCTGGAGGGGCTCAATCCTCTTCTCCATTGATAAAAAGGGAGATTGCTCCAACCCGGTAAATTATCGGCTCATTGCTCTTCTTGATCATGAAGCCAAAGCCTATGCCTGCATCCTTTTGAAGGAACTGGAAACATGGGCATTGGAAAAACGAATCCTCCCGCTCTTCCATTCTGGATTCAGGCCTGACTATTCAGCAATGGATAACATCATAGCACTGGTGCATTTATCCACACAAGCCGTTAAGAGGAAGCAACCCCCCCACCCCTGTTCGGCTGTTTTGTTGATTACAGTACTGCCTTCAACGGGGTGGATCTGGGCAAGCTATGGGGGAAGCTAACCACATGGGGGATCCCGCTCTTGCTCCTCAAGGAGATTATATCATTACATCAGGGGACATGGGTCCGGGTAAAAACAAGCTCCACCACAGCCACCGCCCGGGTGCCCACTAATAACGGGCTTAAACAGGGCTGCATGCTGGCCCCCCTCCTGTTTTTTTTAAAAAATTATTTTATTTTACGTGGTCAGTCAAATAGCTCATATTGTACACATTGCTTGTACACATAATTTCAATGGCATTGCATACCGTAAGTTTTTACACTAACATGCATCATGTTGCCGCCTTTAGTGACACTGAATTTACAGGTCTAACCGCTTGCACATTGAAAAAGAATATTACACCTATATCATCATGAAACAAATAATTAGGAAACACTGGTCCGGCACCTAGTATATATATATATGCATATAGGCCCTACTATCACCCACCAATAGGACTTGATGGGGAATACACCTCCTACATCATACGATGACTGTGAGCTAGCCAATGTTCATAATCAGTCCTCTGTTTGCGTGGAGAGAAGGTATTGCACTAGTGGGTCCCAGAAATCTCGTGGCCTAGAGGATTGTGGTATGTCTTCTGCGTACGTGTCTAATTGTGTTTTACAATATGACATGTCCCTGATCCAATCTGTGTGCTTCGGTGTCTGTTTACAGCCCCATTTCATTGCTATTCTACCCCTTGCCAAGAACCTACGCCTACGCGCCAGTTTAATCTTATAGATACCCAAAAGGCACATCAGGGGTGCATTTGGAATACGCTCCCCTAGCATATGCGTGAGAGTGTTAGTGACATCCTGCCAGTAAGACTGGAGCTCTGTACACGCCCAGGCCATATGTAAGAAGTCTGCATTGGGGGCTTGGCATCGGTCATCGGCCCTTAGTCCATATGTATGCAGTTGCTTGGGTGTATAGTATACCTGATGTATGAACTTAAAATGTATGATTTTCAGGTTGCAGTTAGACGTGAGCAGCTGTAATTGCATACACCCAAAATCCCAGTCTTCTTTGGGAATGGTTATGCCCAATGTTGCCTCCCATCTAGCTAGGGGTCTATCCACTGCGCGGAACTGTTCATGTTGTGACGTGGTATATAGTTTAGTAACTAGGCGTTGCCGCGTAGCGGAGGTCAGGAGTGTCTGCAGCGCATTATGCGTTGGTGGTTCAACCGGGAAGGAGGGATACAAGGCTTTGACCGCCATGCGTAGTCGCAGATATGCGAAAACTTTTAAGGGGGTGCGATGCGTGCTTACGGCCGCAGCGTCCTGCGATATGTATTCCTTGTTCGGGAAAACATCCCCCTTGGTACGGAGTCCCATCTCATGTAGTTCCTGTGCCATTTTCTGCTCCTGTGTCACCGTGAGTTGTGGGTGATGTCGAAGGGGTAATGCCGGCGCTTATGACGGGAGTTTGTGTGCTCGCTTCGTTAGTGTGTTCCAGGCCCTTGAGGTGCAAATCGCTGGGTGTATCTCCAAATTGGAGGCATATTGTCTGGGAGAGGATATAAGCGAGAGAAGGGAGGTGGGGTGCATACTTTCGTGTTCCACCGCAATATGCGGCACATGTCCTTGTGTATGTAGCCAATAGTGTGCATGTTGCGCCTGTGCGCAGTAATAGTATAGTTAACCAGCGGCTTGCTTTGTTCATATTCACTTTCGTATGTCTTTATTATTCTTTATTGAGCCTGTTCTCTCTCCATGAGGTGACGTTTATTTTATTATCGACAACCTGTGTCTTAGCTGATTTGTTGTTATCTGTAGGGCAACACTTAGTAGTATTATATGCCCGATAGATGAATAAATAAATTTATACATATATACATTTCTACTTTGATACTTTGAGCATTTTTGAATATACTGTGATTGATTGTTTACAGATACGTCCCTCTGATATATTTGTACTTCAAATCATCGCCCTGAGGAAGGTGAGACCCTATCGGGTCTGTCACCGAAACGCGCGTCGGCGCTGATTCACCTCTGTGGACCCATATTTATGTAGCGTATCCTATATTGACCATCAATTCTGCTTCTGGATGTGCTTCTTTTCATTTTTACAAAATCAATTTGTGTATTATAGACTTGAACTGCATATAAAAAATGAATCATCATTGTTGTTTGATCTAATTTGATACAACTGTATCTATGATGCACAACGTACCTTATTAATGAAATTGTTATATTTTGTGTCCACTTTTTATGTTGATCGTCAAGAGAGAGTATGTATGATGTGCGTTTTGGATTGTGTGAGGTACGAATGAGTGCTAGTATGAATCAGGCCTAAGGTATGCTTGTTTGTCTTTTTGTATGGGACGTATATCATTGTCTGTTTTGCTGTTTTTTATTGAAATTTATCATGCTCATTATGTAAATTCTAATAAATTTTGATATGTTTTGATATATATCTGGTCAGCTTTTCAGGTGTTGTTATTTATATATGATGCAGTGCACACTTTAAATTAAATAGGTTGAGATTTTGATGTTGAGATTAAATTGTTTATTTCCCCTGTTTATCTCTTCCTTTTATTCGCCTCAGGGGCCCCCTTCTTTCCAGTAGTATAGTTGCAGGTCAGGGGCATTGAAGCCGCCTTGGACGTAGGGTCTCGTCAGTTCTTTCCAGCCTACCCTTGCGTATTTCCCTGCCCATGTCAAGCAGAGCTGCGCTGTGGGCAGTCTAGTGAACAGGGCCTGTGGTAGCCAGATCGGTATATTCATAAATAAATATAAAAACCGGGGCAACACTACCATTTTCTGCAGCGCGATTCTATCAGCCAGCGATAGGGGTAGTCGGATCCATCTAGTCACTTGGTCTTCCAGTTTAGTTATTGCTCTGCCATAGTTTTCGCATATCACTGTTTCTGAGTCACGGTGTATCCAGATACCTAGGTATTTAACTGGGTCAGTCTGCCACTGCAGTGGGTAATCAAGGGAGGGTTTGGTCGTCACAGGAGTAAGCGGGATGACCACCGATTTGTCCCAGTTAATACAAAGGCCCGAGAAGTATGCAAACTTAATATATTCTCGGATAAGCGCATTTAGATTAGTATCCAGGTGCCTAGTGTACAAAACCATGTCGTCCACATAGAGTGATAAGCTAACTGGGCGTAGCTGGAACTGCAACGCCGTAGCGGCGTGTCTCTGGCGTATCTTGCAGGCCAGTGGTTCCAGTGCCAGCGTGAAAAGCAAAGGCGACAAAGGGCAGCCTTGTCTCGTCCCTCTGTAGATGCTAAAGGGAGCAGATGTGATACCATTGATTCTTAGCCTTGCACAAGGTGCTGTGTATAATAATGTTATCCATTTCAGATAGGGTTCCGGGAATCCCATTCGCCGCAGGACGTAAAACATATAAGGCCATTCTACAGAATCAAACGCCTTCGCAGCGTCCAATAAGGCCGCAGCAGCCGGCAATTCTGGATTTATATGATGGAACATGGCGAATGTGGTTCGTAAGTTTTGCGTGGTGGAGCGGGACGGGATGAATACCGCCTGGTCTGGCAGGACCAACTTCTGCATCAATGGTTTTAATCTAAGGGCTATGACTTTGGCTAGAATCTTAGCGTCCATGGTGATTAGCGATAGAGGGCGATATGACTCACAGTGGGCTGGATCCTTATCAGGTTTAAGGAGGGTAATCAGTAACGCCTCGCATATCGACAGGGGCAGCATGCCATCCTCGTATGCCTCCTCATACATGGCCGCTAGATGCGGTATCAACAAATCTTTGTATTCCTTATAAAACTCGCCGGGCAATCCATCTATGCCCGGTGCCTTGTTGTTTGGAAGGGAGTTGATGGCTTCACGGAGCTCATCCTCGGTTATATGATGACTAAAGTATTCGTGATGTGCATCAGACAGCCATGCCAGTGCTATGTCGTCAAAATACTGATCCATTTCAGTGGGATCTGGTGCGGTCCCAGCCGTATATAGCCGGGCATAATAATCCAGGAAACACTTCGAGATTGAGGGGGTATCATAACAGGGCGTGGCCTGAGAGTCCATAATCTTGGTTATATATGGCGCTGTGGGCATAGGACGCATCTTGCTAGAAAGTACCCGTCCGGGCCTGCCTCCCTCTCCGTATGCCCGCGCCATGTATTTCCTTGAGATGTATTTAAGTTCGCTGTCTGCAAATTCATGGTATGTGTCTATTTTCCCTCTAATGTCAGCCAGGATCTTGGGATCAAGGGTATTAGTGTATGTGGTCTCTAATCATTTAATGTCCGCCTCAACCATGGATAGCTGTCTACGGATATCTTTAAGGATACCCACATGTTTACCGATACAGAATCCACGAATTGTTACCTTGAATGCCTCCCATAGTACCTTGGCACTTTCCACTGATCCCACATTATGCTCGAAGTATTCAGTGATAGCATGTCTTAGGTCGGAATTAAATACCTGGTCATGTAATGCACTTGGCTGTAGGTGCCATGTATATTGTCGCCGTGTATGTGAGGGAATGGCTAGTTCCAGTCGGACCGGCGCGTGATCAGAAAGGGTTTTAGGCAAGTGTGTTATATCAGTAGTCCAGGCGCTTTCGTCTGCAGTGGCTATCCTGAAATCAATCCTGGACCATGTGTTGTGAGTAGAAGATATGCACGTGCCCTCCCGTCGGTGCAGGTGTCGTATTCTCCATATATCCAGCATGGCATAATCCTCCATCCCCTCCTTAAGTGACTTAGCAGAATTCCTCCCATATCTGTCATTCCCAGTGGACCTATCTACCAGCGGATCCAAGCACGTATTAAAATCGCCTCCCCAAATTTTTGAAGAAGGTGAGAGCGTTCGCAGCTTGTTCCATATGTATGTAAAAAAGGAGGGGTCATCGGTGTTCGGTCCGTATGCTGTAACAATAGTTATGATTGTACCGCCAAAATCACCCTGTACAATAATATACCTTCCCTGATCATCCGAATGTGAGTAGAGCAGTGTGAACGGTATACCACATTTGACTAGAAGCATTACCCCCCTGGCATAAGTGGAGTAGGAGGATGCTAATCTATATGTGGCCCATCTACCTCCTATTCTACATTCAGTGTCACGGGTGAGGTGAACTTTAGATCCAGAGTGGACAGAAAGTAGCCTTGTTGAAGGAGCGGGAGAACCTGTTGGTGTGACCATGTGAAAGTGGTCTGATTGGATGTAGAGATTTAGTTGTCTGAGGTCTAATATAGGTCTTAACGAGCCGTCCTTCTTGGGAATTAAGAAGTACATGGAGTATACCCCGGTCCTTTGGTATTGTAATGGGACTGGTCCTATAGCTTGTTTTCCTAGGAGAGAGAGAACCTCTTGCTTTAAGAGTGAGAGATGTTCTGGTGACATTGCATGTGGTCTTGGAAGGATATTTGGGGGATTGGCTGTAAGTTCCAGGCAGTAACCATATTGGATAATTTGCAGTACCCATTTGTCTGAAGTGATGGAGTTCCAGACAGGGAGAAATTGGGAGAGACGTCCCACGACAAGAGTGGAATGATCGGGGGTAGAGGATGGAAGTCACTGTTTGTTGCTGGAGGGGGAAGAGCGTGTGGAGTTGCCTCTGCTTCTTCCCTTGCCATTGTTCCCTCTAAAGCCTCCTCTGAAATAACCTCTTGGTGAGGGGGATTGAGTATTACCCTTGTAAGAGGAGGAGGTAGTCTCGGTGGATATGTTTTTAGAGCCACCCCTATAAAAGGAGCGGCGAAAGGAACCCCTATTGGTGGGTGCCTGCAAAGCCCCCATGGACTTTGCAACCTCTGTATCTTTTTTCATTTTTTCCAGCGAGATGTCAACTGCTGGTCCAAAGAGATGTTCCTTATCAAAGGGTTGGTTGAGGATGGAGGTTTGCACCTCAGGTTTGAAACCTGAAATTCTCAACCAAGCATGCCTTCGTAAGAGTACACTGGTGTTAATTGTACGGGCTGTTGTGTCTGCCGCATCGAGGGCACACCTGATAGAGGTATTTGTAATGAGCTTACCCTCTTGAGTAAGATTGTTAGCCTTAGTCTTGTGTTCGTTGGGTAAGAACTGTATGAGTTTCCCTAACTCATCGTAGTGAGCCCTGTCATAACGAGCCAGCAAAGCTTGAGCATTGGCAATACGCTAATGGTTAGCTGCTTGTGAAGCTACTCTTTTGCCTGAGGCGTCAATGAGCTTGGACTCCTTATCTGGAGGAGGAGCTTCACCTGATGTTTGGGAGTTGGCTCTCTTGCGAGCGCTAGAGACTACAAGAGAGTCTAACGGTAATTGACCTTTGATGTATGTAGGGTCGGTGGGTGCGGGCATATACTTTTTTCTCCACCCTAGGAGTAATCATTCTTGCCCTGACAGGGTCTTTGAAAATGTCCTCAGTGTGTTTTAACATGCCTTTGAGCATAGGTAATGTGTGAGTGACTCTGTGAGAGGAGCTAAGAGTCTCAAAGAGGAAATCCTGCTCTAATGGTTCTGAATGTAACTCCACATCGTGATATTGAGCAGCCCTATTAACCCCTTGACCGCGATCGGAATTCCGCTCGTGTGCTGGACATTCCGATCGCGGGTGTGGTCGTGACGAGCTCAGCTCGTCATGCGCACAGCGCTACCGCGCAGCATGACGAGCTGAGCTCGTCACGAGCATCGAAGGGGTTAAGGAGCTCAACGTATCCAATGTTATCATCTAGTGGGGAGGGTCTGGAGGGGTACAAATCTGGATCATTATCTGGATCAGTGTGATAATCCTGCCAAGGATCAGTGTCCTGTGGGGGATCTTGATTGTCATCCCCATCTCCATCCCCATCATGTTGTGGGTTAGGTGAAGTTGGTGGTGGTGGTGGTGGTGAATTTTCAGGTGAAATAAGTAAATTGGGATTAGTAGGAGAAGTAGGTGGGATGTAAGGAGGGGAAGGGTTAGTGCCCACAGTTTTCTTCTTTAGAGGAATGTGGTAGTTCTCTGGTAGGTGTAATTTCCTCTTTTTTGGTGGAGTAGCCTGAATATGGCCTGTATCAGGGTGAATCACCAACTGTTTCTGTTTCGGATCCGAAATAGAGTGATCGGACTGAGGCTCTTTCGACGGAGTCTCTTTATCCTTGGTTGCCTGTTTCGGCGTCAAAGGTTTCGGCTCCAAGCCTTTTGGCACCGGTGGTGTCTTCTTGGACTTGTGTTTCGGTGCCGAAGGTGTTGGGTTGGCACCGATGTGGGGTCGGTTCAAGCCCGAACCGGAAGGCTCTTCTTTATGTTTCGGAGCCGGGCCCGAAGGCGGGGCGTCGGAAACTTTCTGTCGGTGCCGACCTTGGCCCATAGGTAGAGGAGGGACCGGAGCCTTTATCTTAGGTTGTTGGGGGGGCAAGGGTTTGTCTTTACTCACGGTACACTGACCCGGAGTAACTTGCTCCTCTTCTTCGATGTCTGAGTCAGCCTCGGACACGGAGAAGTGTTCTTCTTCTTCGGCTCCTTGGGCCTGATTTTCGGAGTCGGAATCTTCCCCGAAGATGTCCGGTGCGGAGCCGCTTTGCTGTTGCATCTCGTGATGTCGAGCCCGACGATCACGAAGAGTCTTTTTCGATCAGAACGATCGGCACGCGTCGCAGTCTTTCTCGTCGTGTTCCGGGGACAGACAGAGGTTGCACACTTCGTGCAAGTGGGTGCGTGGAAATTTAGCACGACACCCGGGACATAATTTGAAGGGAGTCCGTTCCATCGACTGCTAGAGTGGTCGGCGCGGGTAGGCCCGAAGACCTTCCACGAGATTTCCGATCGAAGATTTTAAAGTTGAAACAATACGCGACGAAAGGGAAACCGCGATCAATAACAATACCCTCAAGGGTATGGATTGCGCGTCGAAGTGGTCCGAGAAACGGTGCCGAACCGGAGCGCAGCAATACAAATCCGAACCCAATGGCGGAAAAAAACAATCTAACAATGGAGTCGATGCCCATGCGCACTATCACCGAAAGGAGGAGTCACCTACCTCGTGACTGGAAAGACTTCTTCAAAGAAAAACAAAGTGCAAACATCCGGACCCAACACTAGATGGCGATCTATGCACAAGCATATGATCTACAGCTCATATTCCTCGAACATGCATTTTCATTTTTGCTATAGAGATGTATGTTTGTAGTGTGGAAAACCACAGACATATTTTTGCATGCTGCTTAAAAATATACAAGCTTCTAAATACAATTATAGACAGAAAGAGGGTTTAGAGGTAAATTACTATGACAGGTACAGATGTACCCACCCTGTTATACATGGTCCCCATGTAAAACAGAGAAATGCTGTAGGGTGGAGGGGTAACTATATGTTTCACTGGGGAACTGTACTGTTTGAAAGGCGAATATTGCTTTTTTTGACCACTTGGTGCTCACTTCCTCAGTCCTCCATGGTTAGAACAGTCACATCAGTTTATATAAGTAAATTGTTCTACAGTATTGATTATCTCTCTTGATATACACTAAGCTATGTGAATCACAACAATAAGTTGCTACCTGGCATCACATTGACACAGTTTTTCTTGAGCGCTTGCTGTTACCTATCATCAACGTCTACATTGCCACTTGACCATCACTACGGTAATACGCATTAAGATACAGGTTGTTGACTACTCTTTAGAAGCCCTGAGGAAGTATTGGATAAAGACGAAATACATGTTGGCTGTGCCCGGATTAATTAACACATTGTTAAGGCTGTGGTCGGACTGAACAACACATTGTCAACATCTGAATTTCCTTTATGTAGAATGCATTGGGCACTGTTATGATTGTATTTATATTTCCAAATGTGATACTTTCTTTCTATTTGTAAACTCCTGCAATAAACATTTTACACCAAATAAATTAGTATTTGAAATCCAATCTCTGACTACAGAAAGTGACAATTTTTAAATCATCTTGTATATGTTGTGCTCCAGACTTATGTTGGATGTTTTGTATGGCACTGTCCTTGGACTTTGTCCATGACTGCGCTTCTTTGCAGCAGGAGTGCTGCCTATTGGACTTTGTCCATGATTGCGCTTCTTTGCAGCAGGAGTGCTGTCTATTGTAGCATATGATAAGTTCACTTACTGACCACAATTCGCGGGGGTTTCAGTGCTGGTTGCAGTGCTCCACTGCTGCATTTTGTAATAGTTATAGCATGTGCTTTTTGCCCCGAAGCTTCACAAGACTTTACAGCGAATTGAGTCTTTGACGTATTGTTCTTTAATGGTTTTTATTTTTGTATTGGACTTGACTATTTCTTTTACATTGCTACTGCAAGGTGTGCACGTTTATTTTTAGGTTTAAGTCATTATTTATCGTGAATATCTCCACAGAGATAGAGCACTGTCTTCTCTGAAAGACAGAGGTTTGGTCCCTAGAGTAATGCCAAGTCAAGACTAGCAAGCATCAAGGGCTTTCTCAAGGTAAGATAAAAAGTTTAATGTTGATAGCAAGATGTTATGCAATAAACACACTAAAAACAAAGAAGTGGTAAAACACCATTACCAAAATAATACTAACAAGGAGAGACTACATTGGTAGAACCATTTGCCTACATGATCTTTGAGAGTTTGAGGGTGGTACCTGCAGATGTGTATCATTTGTAGTCTCTGCTACAGACAGTTGTATCTGTCTGTTGACAGGGCTTTGGAGCAGCTTCTTGCTCATGAGTGGATGCTTTTGTTGTTAACCCCAGTTTTCTTCCCTCCTTATTCTTGCTTTTATCCCACCAGGCTCACAGTGCTCTGATTGGATGAGTTGTAACCTTCCATGGCTAACGCCAGGGAACCCCTTTTCTTTTTGGCATGTTTGTGTGCCATTTAACTTTTAGTACTTGATGGGAGCGCATGACCTTACTCTTTGTCTCTGTCTGTATCTGCATTTCCAGGCATCCCCCGCAGCACCTCTTTCTTCTGTGTTTGTGGCCTTCTGGTTGCTTCTGTCTGTCCCTCCCTCTTTCTCCTACTGCAGTTCACATCTCAACAGTCTTATCTCTATTCACAGCCAAGACCTATTGGCTTTGCTAATGCTTGTTAACCTAACTATGAAATTTTTTTCATGGCGACTTAAATGCCATTTTTATCAAATGAGCCATGAAATCTACTTCAAGAATAATGCTGGGTCTAGCCAATTTAAAATGATAGCATATGAAACGGGTACACAGCATATAAATTCAAGCCATTTCTTTTGTTTAATGAGAACTAACATCAAGGATATTCACTCTACACTGAAAATGAGTTCAATAGCATATTAGCAACAGTTGTCTCAGGCAATGGTAATTTACAAGCTATGACAAAAATTCATGTAATGAAAATATTTTAGTATATATTTGGAACCCTACAATTACTCAAGTACAGCACGGCTTTACCAATTTTAGGTATCATTAATTTAAATGTGCTTATTATTACATAAAGCAAGTGGTAAACATATCTTACAAATTAAAGAAAATTATGTATTAACATTTACAACTGTAATGTAGTTGTTAAGTGACGTAAAGATGTTTGGTGAAGGAGTAAAATAAGGATCCTCCTTCTCAAGCTGTTCAAAATGCAACACCTTTCTTTCACTAACAAATTTACCATGTTGTTCCTCAACATCACTGGGTATGAGTGCTAAATAAACAGGAGTTTCAGCTCCTTCGTCTGGAGTTTTTGGACCATATCACCACCCATGTCTGTCTGGGTCCATCCAGGACAGCAGGCATATAGACAAATTTAATCCGCTCCTCTTTCTTTGTTCAACTTCCTGGCTAAAATCATGGACAGGATGTTGACCCCAATTTGGAAACTCCATGCGCTGAGTCGGGCCAGCCCTCCTTGCTGTGAATTCCTTTCTTTGTGTCTTCAACAAAGTTTTCCATGAGTGTTACCAGCTTGTCTTCTGTGATGGTGTCACTACAAAGCTTCTCTTGGAGATCTTTGCTGCAAGCGTCTAGAGCCTGTAGACTAACAACGCTGGACACATTCACAGCCCTCCCTGTGTGAACAAAGGAACTCTTGTGTTTATTTAGGAAAATCATCAACAACAAAAATATTAAATACACTAACTTAAAATTTAAATCCTTTATATGCAATTCAATGTATTGCACAATTGTTGTTAAATACACAGATAAAGTCCATAAAGAAAGTGGACTTGGGTTACAGTGAAAAAATACTATTCTGTACTATAAACAATTGTTTTCTAAAGTGGAAATTGAGTCTTTGCTCATGTACAGTCTGTCTTCTACAGATTGCCCACTCTCTACCTCCCTGGTTGCTGGTACTGGAGCTCCCTCTGCCTCCTCACTCTGCGCTCACTAAAATATGCCATCTCGCCACTGAACCAAGTCGACTCTTTGAGCCCTAATATATCTGGCCTCCTCTTTCCAATGTTTCGATTCAGCTTGCCATCGTACATGATTTGCACACCTTACCACATCTGCCCCCTCGCTCATTACTGTAGCACCCTTCTTAGTCACGGGAGCATGCAAAGGAATACACCCCACATGGAGCTCTGGAGTGTACGTCTTTATTCTTCATCATACAATCACACACTGCACTTCCATTTTGTCATAACCATTACTAACCACAACTTAACACCTCCCAGCAAGTTACATAATTCCTTGTTGGGTCTGCCCAGAACCGCAAGGGTCCTAGTGCACATTGTCTGACAACACTACATCTCCCCCTTGTTAAATAAAAAGTACAAATAATAGTCATCATATTTCTTCAATAAGGCATCGAGGTGCTCGCAGTAGTCGGCCAGATCGAGTAGTATGAGATGGTAGAGATGCACTCTGTGTACCGATGGCACAGGTTCAGATACTTGATCTGGACTGTAAGTTGAGGTCACCTCATTCATGATTGCAGGAGCTGACAACCTTTGAGGTAGGTGCTTAGAGTGTGACAAGTCCTGTGTGATGGACTTTCGCAGGACGATGCCTCGTCACCATATGTCCATTGCACATCACAACCCTCAAAGGATCGACATCAAAAGGAGTGTCTGTTTTCAACTTTCGTTTCTGCCTGACCAGGACTCAGTCACCTTCATTGAAGGGTGTTTCCTGAGCTCATCGACGATGATCAGCATATTTTTCATCTGCCACTTTCGAGAAGTGTCCGTGATATGAACTTTATCAGTATTCAAGGATTGGTCTACTGTACACTTGGGCAGTTTAGTTCCGATGGCTTTCCCAAATAGCAAGGTGGCAGGACTTTCACCAGCTGTGGAGTGAGGAGTCGAATGATAGGCACAAAGGACTTGACCCAGGACTTGGTTAACTTGATTCCCCCCATTGATGCATCTTGAATTACCTGTTTGAGGGTACCCATGAATCGTTTCACAGCACCATTATTCTGGGGCAACAGAGGTGTGCTCTTTTGATGCTTGACATTTAGTCTGACCTGAAATTTCTTGAATTCTTTGCTATTGAATGGCGAACCATTGTCATATTTGAGAATGATGTGGATACCGCATGCTGCAAAGATGTCATCCAGCTGCTCAATGACCTTGTCATGGGTAGTTGATGATAACTTCTCTACTAAATGAAAACATGAATATTCATCAACGACTACCATGAGATGATGTACATATTCTAAAGGTCCAAAGAAATCAACTGCAATTCTTTCCCATGCATGTGCAGGAAGGTCAGACATTGTCAATGGGTGCTGTGTCACCTTGGGAGAAAGGCAGTTGCAAAGGTTGGCACTCTTTTAGTTCCCTCTCCATTCGTTCATCTAGGCACTGGAACCACACTAGGTCTCTTAGGGCTCTTTTGGTAGCTAAAATGCCACAATGTCCTTCATGGTCTAGCTCAGTGACTATGTCTTAGGCTCTCAGGTATGACGATTCATGAGCCTCTCAATACAACACCTTCTTTGGTAACTGACAGTTCATCCTGTACATACTTGAATTTTTGAAATTCAACTTCATCAGCAAAAGGTCGAGCATGCTTCTTTCACGACTGAGTTGAAATTGTGTCTTTGAGCTAAGCATGTTCTTATCAGCATTAGTATTAGCAATGATCTGTTCAATGGATAGGGCTGCTGGTGTGCTGGACCTCACAATGAAGTTAATGTACTCCTCAGTGGTTTTGGATGTCAAACTCTGCCTCTGTAATGGTACTCGTGCAAAATAATCAGCAGAATTATTATCTTTACCAGACTAGTGTACAATTGCATATTCATACTCTTGTAGTCACAATCCCCACCTCCTAATGTGAGGGAGCATCTTGGCTTTCGGGTTTCCAAAACAGAGAGTAGCGCTTGGTGATCTGTAATGATAGTGAAATGTTTTCCATGTAGAAACACATGAAAATGTTTGCAGGTCCACACTACAGCCAGACTCTCTTTCTCCGGCTGTTAATAGGCACGTTCTGTGTCAGACAGGCTTCAACTGGCATAGGCCACAATGTTTCTCTGAGCATTCGGTGACCATTATGCTGAGCAAGGAATGCCCCCAGCCCCACCAGACTCACATAGACTGCGATCTCAGTATGTAGCCTGGGGCCAAAATAGGCCATCTCAGTTGTATTTTAAATTGCATGTTTTATTCAATTGAAGCTTTGATTACATTCAGCAGACCACTGGAAAGGGACATCTCCTTTTGTCAAGTTTCTCAATGGGGCACTCACACTAGCAACGTCATAAATGTTGAGTAATAACTGGTCATTCCTAAAAAGGATCGCAGCATGGTAACATCTTGTAGGGGACAGGTAGCTGACAGTGTTCGCACTTTATCTGTTTCAGGAGTCATTCCCCCATCAGAGAATATGTCCCAAGATTTTGAGGCGGTCAAATGAAACTCACACTTTGCTGCATTTAGAGGGAGACCTGCATCAGCAAGTAACTGACACACTTGTGTAAGAGCTTTCACATGCTCCTTTTTTGTTGTCCCAAATATCAGTATGTCATCACCGCAGTTAAAAGCATGTGTGACAGATTGAATTATTCGACGCATAATATCCTCAAATATTTCTGCAGCTGACAACACTCCAAAACTCAACCTTTTGTATCAGAACAAACCAACATGAGTTGAAAAGTAGTGATGTACCTGCAGTTTTCTTACAACTTGAGTTGATGGTATCCCTTGTTCAGGTCAAGACGGGAGAAGGCTTTGGCACCATTAAGTTAAGTTGCATCATCATGTCTGCTATGTGTGGACCAGGATGTCTTTCTCTCTCAATTGCTTAGTTGGTCTGGCGCATATCAACACAGATTCACACTTCACCTCCACTGCCCTTTTTTGGCACCACCACTGTGGGCGAAACCCATGGCGTAGGACCAGTATAGCGCTCAATGATGTCATGCTGCAACAGTGTTTCTAGTTCTTTCTCAACAGCTTTTTGCAAGTGGAATGCGACTCTGCGGTGCCGCTGGGCAACAGGGCAAATGTCCTCATTGATGTGAAGTTGTACTTTCATTGTCTTGAGCCTGCCTAGGCCATGAAATAAAGACGGAAACTGACTCACAACTTTAGATTGAGTGTGGAGGTTGTAATTGAGAGATATCAGTCCCATGTCAGCAGCGGTGGCAAAACTAGTAGGAATGCACTGGACGCAGCACCTTGAAGAACATGAATTGCCACTTGCACTGATACGGTTTTGTGTCTCATTATCGCCAAAAATGATCCTTGACTCTGCAATGGTTTAGAAGCAGCCCACGTGTATAGTTTCATGTTTGGCGGTTTAAGGCGTGGCACAGGAGGTAGGCTGTTGAACGTTTCGACCGGCATGTAGTTAATCGGCACACCATTGTCTATGATAAAGGTTATGGGGCAACCGCTGATCTTTATTGCAATCTTGTGGCAATGTCCAAATGAATTCTGTTGTTTCATGTGGTGGTTCGCCTTTGTCTTTTGTTCTTCATTGCAAGCAGCCAAACCAACGTGTGCCTGTCTTTCTGCGGTCGATATCATCGCACATCCATCTTCTTCACTGGTGCTCGATAATGACTTTGACAAGCCTTTGTTGCATGAACTTCATGACTTGATGACCATCGACTTTGTCTGGTTTCTACTTGTTGTAACTAATGTTGCTTTTTGGCCTTGTGGGCGTGGCGAGAATGCTTCTGGAACCTTCTGGTGTCTATTTTCTCTTTTCGCTGTGATGCAGTTTGTTTCTCTTTTGCTTTGCAAACCGTTACAAAGTGGTTTTCTTTACCACAACCTGAACACATTTGTCCAATGGCTGGACATTTGCCTTCATGGGGGAAATGAAAACCCACACAGCTTTTTCTTCTTTGGAGGCGTCAACTTGCATGAATCCACCTTGTACTTGTGCTTGCTTTTCATGACCAACACTGATTCATTTTTCACTGTTCCAGCTTCCATTTCAGTGGCTTGCCAATCTGCTCTTAACTTGCAGCTATTAGCACTTTCTCTAAGCTGAGCGTCTGTCTCAACATGCGTCTTCTGAAAGACAGCCTTCAACTCCTTCGACATGCGCTGGAGCGGGGCTTCGACTACATACATGCCAACGTCAAACTGCTTCTTATCGACATGAGTGCATGTGGCACGCACAAGCATTTCGCTGTAGCATTGCAAACTCTCAGGGAGAGCAGTCTTGTTTCTTCGGGCACAGATCCAACTCTCGTCGCCAGTTGTAGCGTCCTCCCCAGCCCCTTGAGCATGCAAAGGAATATGCCACACATGGAGCTCTGGATTGTATGTCTTTATTCCTGAGTATACAATCACACACTACATTCTAATTACGTCATAATCATTAATAACCACACTTTAACACCTCCCAGCAAGTTACGTAATTCCTTGTTGAGTCCGCCCAGAACCGCAAGGGTCTTAGTGCACATAGTCTGACAACACTACAAGTACTATGAGTGTTCCATGTTGAGCTTCTAATAAAAGCCCCTCACTTATTACACACTGCTGTTCATTCTGTTCCTCTTCTCCTCACTTTGGTCTCTCCTCTTATGTGTTCTACAAGTCTCAAGTGTCTACGCAAGCCTAACGTTCTTGTTCAGTTTCCTCTATGTGCTCTTTCTCATCTTGGCTTCCTCAGCTATGCCATTGTCTGGTCATGCATGGCCGAATAAATAGGTGCTTAATTTGTAAACAAAATAAAAATAAGTGCCAGGGTCCTCATCAGAAGGCTACTGCAGCTTGCACCACCCATAACCCCGGCCAGAGTTGCATATGAGAGTACCAACACAAATACAAACCATCACACTCCTACAAATGTGACAATTAGACAATTCCAGGCGCCCCAACACTATAAGGATGGCTTGGGCGGCAGGTATTAGTCATTTTTAATGTATATTGAATTAATAAACGGCTGTTGAGGTGCTCATTTCGAAATCAGATGGACATGTGGCAGACTGTCATAAGTGCTGGTATTGATAATTATGTGCCGGTGCCGAGCCCTGGAACCTACCACCTCAAATTAAGCAGTGCATCCGATTAACCATCCAGTTCATAGAATTCTATTTATTTAAATTTTCTCCTACTAATCCCAATTTACTTATTTCACCTGAAAATTCAACACCACCACCAACTTCACCTAACCCACAACATGATGGGGCTGGAGATGGGGATGACAATCAAGATCCCCCACAGGACACTGATCCTTGGCAGGATTATCAAACTGATCCAGATCCAGATAATGATCCAGATTTGTATCCCTCCAGGCCCTCCCCACCAGATGATAACATTGGATACGTTGAGCTCCTTAATAGAGCTGCTCAATATCACGGGGTGGAGTTACATTCAGAACCATTAGAGCAGGATTTCCTCTTTGAGACTCTTAGCTCCTCTCACAGAGTCACTCACACATTACCTATGCTCAAAGGCATGTTAAAACACACTGAGGACATTTTCAAAGACCCTGTCAGGGCAAGAATTATTACTCCTAGGGTGGAGAAAAAATTATAAGCCCGCACCCACCGACCCTACATACATCAAAGGTCAATTACCGTTAGACTCTCTTGTAGTCTCTAACGCTCGCAAGAGAGCCAACTCCCAAACGTCAGGTGAAGCTCCTCCTCCAGATAAGGAGTCCAAGCTCATTGACGCCTCAGGCAAAAGAGTAGCTTCACAAGCAGCTAACCATTGGCGTATTGCAAATGCTCAAGCTTTGCTGGCTCGTAATGACAGGGCTCACTACGATGAGTTAGAGAAACTCATACAGTTCTTACCCGACGAACACAAGACTAAGGCTAACGATTTTATTCAAGAGGGGAAGCTCATTACAAATACCTCTATCAGGTGTGTCCTAGATGCGGCAGACAAAGCAGACCATACAATTAACAGCAGTGTACTCTTACGAAGGCATGCTTGGTTGAGAACTTCAGGTTTCAAACCTGAGGTGCAAACCTCCATCCTTAACCAACCCTTTGATAAGGAACATCTTTTTGGACCAGCAGTTGACACCTCGCTGGAAAAAATGAAAAAAGATACAGAGGTTGCAAAGTCCATGGGGGCTTTGCAGTCACCCACCAATAGGGGTTCCTTTCGCCGCTCCTTTTATAGGGGTGGCTCTAAAAACATATCCACCGAGACTACCTCCTCCTCTTACAAGGGTAATACTCAATTCCCCTCACCAAGAGGTTATTTCAGAGGAGGCTTTAGAGGGAACAATGGCAAGGGAAGAAGCAGAGGCAACTCCACACGCTCTTCCCCCTCCAGCAACAAACAGTGACTTCCATCCTCTACCCCCGATCATTCCACTCCTGTCGGGGGACGTCTCTCCCAATTTCTCCCTGTCTGGAACTCCATCACTTCAGACAAATGGGTACTGCAAATTATCCAATATGGTTACTGCCTGGAACTTACAGCCAATCCCCCAAATATCCTTCTAAGACCACATGCAATGTCACCAGAACATCTCTCACTCTTAAAGCAAGAGGTTCTCTCTCTCTTAGAAAAACAAGCTATAGAACCAGTCCCATTACAATACCAAGGGACCGGGGTATACTCCTTATACTTCTTAATTCCCAAAAAGGATGGCTCGTTAAGACCCATACTGGACCTCAGACAACTAAATCTCTACATCCAATCAGACCACTTTCACATGGTCACTCTTCAACAGGTTCTCCCGCTCCTTCAACAATGCGACTTTCTGTCCACTCTGGATCTAAAGGACGCCTATTTCCATATTCCCATTCACCCCGCTCACCGCAAATACCTCAGGTTTATGGTAGTCAGCCAACATTATCAATTGAAAGTCCTCCCATTCGGAGTAACTACAGCACCCAGGGTTTTCACAAAGTGTCTAGCAGTAGTCGCGGCTCATCTAAGAAGACAGCACAATCACGTCTTCCCCTACCTAGACGACTGGCTAATAAAAGCCAGCTCGCAACAGAGCTGCCTACGCCACACTCGAAAAACAGTCCAACTGCTTCACAACCTCGGGTTCACTGTAAACCTCACCAAGTCTCATCTCCAACCATCCAACACACAAGTGTATCTAGGAGCCACAATAGACACTCAGAAAGCTCTAGCGTGTCCCAACCCGGTCAGGATCTGCAACATGCAGACTCTAATATCGCAGTTTCGGCCTCAACACTCATTACCAGCTCGAGTGTTCATGCAATTGCTAGGAATGATGGCATCTTGCATTTTAATCGTTCCTTACGCAAGACTCCAAATGCGTCCTCTACAAGAATGCTTAGCACATCAGTGGAACCAGGCTCAAGGTCAGTTATCAGATCTAGTGTTGGTGGATGGCCGCACCCATCGCTCTCTGCAGTGGTGGAACATACAATACCTTTCCAAGGGGCGGCCATTCCTCGACCCGGTTCCACAGATAGTGCTAACAACAGATGCATCGCTCACTGGTTGAGGAGCTCATCTTCAAAAACATACCATTCAGGGCATGTGGACTCTGCAACAGAAACAACTCCACATAAACCATCTAGAACTGCTAGCAATATTTCTAGCATTAAAAGCCTTTCAACTTCATCTAGTAGGCAAAGTGACAGCTATGTACTACATACAAAAACAGGGGGGTACACACTCTCTCCGGCTCTCACAGCTAGCCCAGAGCATCTGCAGATGGGCCATACCTCAGAAATATATCTCCTTGCAGAACACCTCCAAGGAGTAAACAACCAGATTGCAGATCTGCTCAGTCGTCAACGACAGCAGATCCACGAATGGGAACTCCACCCTCAAGTTCTCCTCCCATTCTTCCAAATGTGGGGCTTCCCAGAGATAGATCTGTTCGCCACCCACCTAAACGCAAAATGCTAAAATTTCACATCCAGGTATCCACACCCATTGTCCAAAGGCAATGCACTATGGATGAATTGGTCAGGGATATTTGCTTACGCTTTTCCGCCTCTCCCACTCATTCCATTAGTGGTTCGGAAGCTCAAACAGCAGTCCCTGACACTAATCCTAGTTGCTCCCACATGGGCCCGTCAACCCTGGTTCACAACCCTATTGGAGCTATCAGTAGTTACTCACCAAAAACTACACCTTACTCCCAATCTTCTCACTCAGAACCGTGGAGAGATAAGGCATCCAGATCCCAGTCATCGCAACCTTGCGATCTGGCACCTGAAATCCTAGAGTTTGGTTATCTTAATCTTCCGCCAGACTGCATGAATATTATGAAAGAGGCTAGGCGCCAACCACAAGAGCATGCTATGCAGCAAAGTGGAAGCGGTTTGTCATTTACTGTAACAACAATAAAATCAATCCGCTAGATGCTTCAATTCAAAACATCATTTGCTATCTACTACATCTACAGCGTTCCAATTTAGCGTACACACCTATACGCTTACATCTTGCTGCAATAGCTGCATATCTTCAAAACAGACAGCATTTGTCTCTTTTTAGAGTGCCTGCTATTAAAGCATTTATGGAAGGACTTAAACGAGTCATTCCACCCAGACTTCCACCTACTCCAGTGTGGAATCTCAACATAGTTCTTACAAGACTCATGGGTCCACCCTTTGAACCATTGCACAAATGTGAACTACAATTTCTCACTTGGAAGGTATCCTTCCTCATAGCCATCACATCTCTAAGGAGAGTGGGTGAGCTTCAGGCACTAACCATAGAAGAACCATTTTTACAAATACACCAAAACAAAGTGGTTCTAAGGACTAACCCCAAATTTTTACCTAAAGTCATTTCTGCCTTTCATATCAACCAATCTGTTGAGTTGCCTGTGTTCTTCCCTCAACCAGATTCAGTGGCAGAACGTGCTCTTCACACATTAGATGTCAAAAGAGCATTACTATACTATATAGAAAGAACAAAACCTTTCAGGAAAACCAAGCAACTTTTTGTCGCTTTTGCTCCACCACATTAAGGCAATTCAATATCAAAATCAAATATTGCACGGTGGATAGTTAAGTGCATTCAAATATGCTACATTAAAGCTAAACGCACATTAACAATTCCCCCTAGAGCGCATTCTACACGCAAACTGGGGGCTTCTATGGCATTCTTAGGAAATATACCCATAGACGACATCTGCAGAGCTGCAACATGGTCTACACCACACACATTCACAAAACACTATTCTGTAGATGTGTTAGCAAGACAGCAAGCTAGTGTGGGCCAGGCAGTTTTACGTACACTATTTCAGACCACTGCAACAGCTACAGGTTAGCCACCGCTTTGGGAGATAACTGCTATGTAGTCTATGCACAAGCATATGATCTACAGCTCATATGCCTCGAATGGAAAATGCTACTTACCCAGTATGCATCTGTTCTTGGCATATAGAGCTGTAGAGTCATATGCGCCCACCCACCTCCCCGGGTACCTATACCTGTTGCAGTAACATCTTACTTAGATACATGCATTCATGGACATCTCCTTTTACTACTCTTACTAACTCCATTATCACCCTCTGCGGGAAAACAATCTAACAATGGAGTCGATGCCCATGCGCACTATCACCGAAAGGAGGAGTCACCTACCTCGTGACTGGAAAGACTTCTTCGAAGAAAAACAAAGTGCAAACATCCGGACCCAACACTAGATGGCCATCTATGCACAGCATATAACTCTACAGCTCTATATGCCAAGAACATATGCATACTGGGTAAGTAGCATTTTCCATTTCTTTTAAATATTATGCCTTGTCTCTGAAACTGTCTTCTAAGAAAAATTAGAGCACTTATTGTGTTCCCAAAATTAATTTGCTTGTCCCGGGATTCAACATTAAATTTCTTTTAACTACTCCAGATGACAAGTAAGTAAGTAAGTAATTTATTCATGTTTGATTAATTAAAATCATTACATGTCTAAAAACTGTACGTTACAATTACATGTAAAAGAAAACGACAGTTAATACGACCGGCGCATTAGTAACAAGCCTTTTAAAAAAGTGCAGTCAACAATATTTCATGGATAGGGTCAAGGCGCCCTCTAAGCCAAGTTGAAAGAAAAAATTAAAACAAGGAAAAAGTTAGTTCAGATAGTTTTAACACCTTCAAGCAAGAAAGAGAGCATCCAGGATTGAAGAAGGAGAAGAATAAAGTGAAGAGTGCAAACTCGTGGGGCCTTGCGATGCTTGGGGCTGAGACTGCTTAGCAGATGGGCATATCAGGATGTTTTAATCTGTGCTGATGGATGCCCCGGCCCCCACTAGAGGAGGATTGCCAAGATGGTGTCAGAGGCTAGAAGGTGCAAGGCTGGCAACCTGCAGAGCGCGAGCCGCGGGGCCATGGGGAGCGCTGCGTATAACCCTTGGAGTTGTCAATGCTAGTTGACTGCTCTCCTGAAAGCTGAGTGCCGAACGTGTGGTGTGCAGCCATGGGCTAATGTCCTCCTGTAGCGACTTCAGTGAGTAAAATTCAGCTAGAGTTCGTAAATGTCCCCAGTCTAGCTAGGGTACTTCACGTATTTTCAGAAAAGCAGAGGTCCAAGGCCTCCTTGCAGCGCCTGATGCAGTTACACCGAAACAAAGGCAGAAGCAGATGGCGTGGCTCATCGGCCAGTTTGAGGCAGCAACACAGCAGGTGAAACCAGTATTCTTTGCGTTAGTTGGACAGCCTGCATGAGATTGCCTCCTCATGGCGGACCCAGACAGTATTAAAGTCTGAGATTGGCAAAGCAATAAGCGTCATTTAGAGGATTTTCCTGCGAGCCTGAGCTGAGAGAGCGTTTTGAAAATAGGACTGTGCCTTCCCCGGGGTGTAAGATGCATCCCACGTCTCAGTAGTGGTGCTGCCACAAAGTCTTTTGATGTCCCATTTAAATGAGGTTATTAACCTGCCTGTTCGAAGCTTTTTTCGAGGCTGAGAATGGAATTTATTGGGTATGCAGGCTGTCTGCCCTGATCCTCAAGCTGCTAATTGCTGTTGCTAACCATGTTTGCCAAGGAGAGCCCTCCTCGAAGACTGATTTCAGATGGTGTTTGAGGGAGGTCTCTGGAGCCCGCAGGACCCTGAAATAATACTTTATTAAGTCTCCCTGACAAACAAGTTCTGGGCTCCCGAGGCCCAGCTCCAGGCTCAGCCTCGTTTTTCTGGCTTGATGATGGGCAAGCAGAAATTTCTTGTACGCCTTAATCTGGGAGTCCATTAGGAACATGTCGAGTGCACCAGGAAAGGCCAGGTGGCCGTAGTTGAGAGCCGGGATCAGTTTTGCTCTCAAGACTGTCAGCAAAGGCTCAGCGGTTGAGCTTTGTAGGCGATTGCTTAGGCACTTCAATGTATGGATGACACAGGTGGACTTAGTTCTGAGGTGCCTTCGGTGAACTGCCGGTTTGGCCCCTTCTGAGAACCAGACTCCAAGGTAGCTATAAGCTGGGGCTGTCATTATTTGCAGGTCTCTCAGCTGCCAAATGAATTTGTTTTTTATGGCAATACTTGCCGAAGAGGACGACCTTGGTTTTACTCTGATTTACCTGCAGTTTGTTCTCCTGATTGTAGCGATGGAGTGCATTGAGGGCTCTCTGTAGGCCGGCTCTTGTGTGCTCCATAATAGCAGTGTCATCTGCATACTGCAAAATGGGAAGACGCACTCTTCCCAGCCTTGGAGTAAGTAAACTGGCGCCTTGCAAGGCAGCTCCCAAGTCTGCAGTATAGAGGTTAAAGAGGAGGGGGGCCAGCATGCAGCCCTGTTTAAGCCCGTTGTTAGTGGGCACTCGGGCGGTGGCTGTGGTGTAGCTTGTTTTTACCCGGACCCATGTGCCCTGATGTAATGATACAATCTCCTTGAGGAGCAGGGGCGGGATCCCCCATGTGGTTAGCTTCCCCCATATCTTGCCAAGATCCACCCCGTTGAAGGCAGTACTGTAATCAACAAAACAGCAGAACAGGGGGGGGTGCTTCCTCTTAACGGCTTGTGTGGATAAATGCACCAGTGCTATGATGTTATCCATTGCTGAACAGTCAGGCCTGAATCCAGAATGGAAGAGCGGGAGGATTCGTTTTTCCAATGCCCATGTTTCTAGTTCCTTCAAAAGGATGCAGGCATAGGCTTTGGCTTCAAGATCGAGAAGAGCAATGAGCCGATAATTTACCGGGTTGGAGCAATCTCCCTTTTTATCAATGGAGAAGAGGATTGAGCCCCTCCAGGAGAACGGTGTCATAGTAGTTGTGAAAGCATGATTAAAGAGTGGCATTAAAGTAGTCACCCAAATGTTCACGTTCCTTCCTGGGGCCCCATCATTCCTCATTTCTTAATGGTAGCTATTACTGCACTTTCTGTGATAGGTGTACCATAGTGGACCCAAGGATCTGGGGCAGGATGAGGTGAAGAAGGAGCTGCTGCCACCACCAGATCTGTTGTGTATAACTGTTCAACATGACTGAACCAGTCCCTTTCTGCCACCCCATTCTCTTTAGTCAGGCCTGGGTCACCAAGGTGGTTTATGTGCCTCCACAGGTGGAAGTGATTCCTGTCCTTTATCAGAGTAAAAGTTCTCAGCCACTCTGCTTCAATGTACTCCCTTTGTGCTGCCAACCTTTCTTCTTGTAGGCTGCCCTGAGAACAGTAATGGATTGGTCGTCTTCTATTTTGCTACCTCTTCTCCTGGCATCCAGGGCCCTGGGCAGGGTTCATTTGGAGGCAATTACCTCCTTGGGACGACGACGGGCGTGTCCTGAGATTGAGGAGCTATTGCTCAGGGGTTCCAGTTGTTCATTACCCAGCGCCTGTTGCAGGTCCGCTACCATGTCCACCCAGTGCCCTGGTGCTGCTGTTCTGCTGGATGGCTCATTGCCTGACTTTCTTTTCTCAATCCAGGCTAGAAGTTTGTTTCCTAGTTTGGTTCACCATTTAATTATGTGGAGGTCCTTGTGACGCTCTTCCCCTGTTGGTTTCCCAAGCAAAGGTAATAATAGTGAATAAGTAGAGGCTAATTGCAAGGTTGCACACAGGGGTCTGTGATCGCTTTCGCCCCTGTCGTCAACTTCAAAGTCTTGGAGCATAGGAGCGAGCCCTTCTCTGACAAAGATATAGTCAACTGCTGATGTATTCCTGAAGGTGGGGTTAGGACGCCAGAGGGGAGAGCAGACTTCTTTTAGGGTATGAGTCGAACTAAGGTTGTAATTGAGGAGGAGAGCGTGTAAGGGTGCAGCCACACCTGGCAACCTAAAGGAGTTGAAAGGCTTGCCCAAGTCCCTGATTTTTAGGTCCCCAACTATGATTACCTGATAGGACTTGTATTTAATCAGCATCTTGTCAATCGAACTTATTAAGAAGTCCAGAGCCTCTTCTTCTGGTGCTGAGCTGGGTTAAGAGTTGATTAAGAGCAAACATAGGGCTTGGGAGTTAAGCTTTAAGCCTTTGATGAACAGGACTCGGAGGGCATGTGAATTGATGTGTATTTCAGTGGCCACTATTTTTTGAGAATGTTTGATGAAGATTGTGAGACCGCCGGACGGTCGGCCAAATATGTTGTGTTTTGTGGCCGTGACATGAAATTCGTAATATCCTGCGAGAGACATGGATGCCATGGCCCATGCCTCCTGGAGGCATTGTATGTCGGCGTTAAGAAGGTAGTCGAGAGCTGTCTTTTTCTCTGAGAGTTTCTTGAGTCCTGCCATATTCCAGGTGATGATTTTCAGTTGTTGGCTGCAGCCTTCCTCTCTGTTAATTTCTTTTCCATCTGCCTGAGTACGATGTTAGGGATGATGCCAGAGGGGGCTTTGACACCTGGGAGGTCTGCCGTACGTGGCCAGAAGTGCGAAGCCCATTCATTGTTGGACAAGTAGTAGAAGCATTACACTTTGCCATTTCAAAATGCATCATTCTCGCTCAGAAATTTACAGACACACACAAATCATATAGCTTTAACAAAGGAACAGCTTTTCCATCTTTAGTTTTCTTTTTTAGAAAGCTGCTTTCTGGATCCTGCACAAGAGGAGATAGTTGTAGTTTAGATTGTGCTGTCATCAAGGTTCTAGACAAGAGTTCTTCAAACGTTTTGGCTCTGAGCCCCCTAAGAAAAATGTTTTGAAGTCAGGCCTCCTCCAAAACTTTGTGGCAAGACTTGGGGGAGAGGGAGTGGCAAGTATGTCAAACATAAACAGAAGTTGATGAAAAAACACTACACACATAACTGGGGTGTTATGAGTCCTTCATACTCCAAAGCACCATTGCAACTGCACCTGCTGCACAAATTATATCTGCAGCACTTTGTAGCAGGCTGTCTTCTGCCTCTTTCATCCTTCCCCACCATGCCTGGCCATTACTCCATTCTGAAACTGACTCTCTGTCCCTTTAAAAAAAAATAGCTCCTTCTTAGCAGCAACAAGGGTTTCCTAAACTCTTGCTAGTATGCCCCATGCCTCTTTTTGAAAGTAAGACAGTTGTGATTGTGATGCAGTGGCCACTCAAACTTTGGGCCCCAGTGTCACTTTACCTGCTTCACTAATGCTTTGCAAAGCGGGCGGTCTCCTCTGCTCTTATTTAAAAACAGAGGCCCGATCTTGCCCCATCCCCTGCCTGTTATATCTCTGAGCCCCAATGTAAATTGTCTACTCTGCTTCAATATTACTCTACCTTGGGCATAGCGCACGAGGCCCAAAGCAACACTGGCACAGCAAGGGTGCACTAGCTCCAAATGCAAGCAAGAAAGAAGCGTAAAACAGCCATAATTGGGGTTTAGTTGGCTCCTCACACCCCCTGGGCCCCTAAACCACTGCTACCTCATCTGCTCACTCCCATGTCCCTCACTCTTAGGCCCGAGGCTCAGAGTAGGCTGTCTGTCCCTTTGTGTAATACAAAAAGAGAAAAAACCATCTGTGGGAAAGTTGTGGGTTTCAGAAATGTCTGGGTTTGGTAGGTTTCCCTAGATGGCCGCTGAGCCCGGGACCAAAAACCCAGGTGACCCCCTTCAAAAACCAGGTCGTTTTGTGATATATAGGTGGGCACCTGTGTTTTTGGTCCCGGGTTTGCGGACATCTATGGGATCCTAAAAAACCCAGACATTTCTGGAAACTAGACACCCGTGGGAGTCCAGGGAGGTGTGACTTGCATTGATCCCTCCACATTTTTCTTCCCAGAATCCACTGCTAACCTCAAATTTAGCTAAAACGTCACATTTTCCTCTAATATCTGTGTGGGAAAGTTGTGGGAAAATTGCACTGCACAAATTTCCTACCACTCACCGTTCCCTTCAGTCTCCCGATAAAAATGATACCTTACTTGTGTTGATTGACCAAGTGCCTATGAAATGGAAGGGACAAAAACGTGTAGAGATTGAGGGGGGCCCAAAGCGTGTCCAAAAGGGCAGTTTGTTTATATGTTTTAAGGCTGACGCTACTTTGGGCACCCACACAAGTGAGGTATAATTTTTCTCGGGACACCAAGGAGAATGCTGGGTGGTAGGAAATTTTTGCCTGTGCGGTGATCCTACAGCTTATACACACAGAAATGTGAGGAAAACGTGACTTTGTAAGTAAATTTGAGGTTTGTAGGGGATTCTGGGCAAGAAAATGCTGGGGGATCCATGCAAGCCACACCACCATCCACGCACACTACCAGTCAAGCGCCATCCACACACACTGCCAACCAAGCGCCACCCACACACAACCCCAGCCAAGTGCCATACATGCACACTGCCAGCCAAGCGCCATCCATGCACACCGCCAGCCAAATGCCATCTATGCACACAGTCAGCCAAGCACTATCCACGCACACCGCCAGCCAAGCACCACCCAGCACTCCGCCAGCCAAGCGCCATCTCCGCACTCCGCCAGCCAAGCAGGGCAGACTGAAAACAGCAACAAGCCCTGGCAGATTGCTGCTCGACCAGCAATGGGAGACGGGGGGTGTGCTACTAAAAAGCACTGCTACCGCTTTTGTTACTGGGGGCTGATATTGCAGCACTGCTGCAAAACCGGCCCCCAAGGCCAGAATACCGTCCCACCCCTCCGGCCCAGCAGGGAAACGCCTGGTGCCCGCTACGATCAGTCCGCCCCTGCAGCCAAGCACCATTTATGTACACAGCCAGCTAAGCACCAGTCCACTTACACCGCCAGCCAAGCACCACTCCACGCAAACCACCAGGCAAGCATCAATCTACACACACTGTTATCAAGCGCGAGTGCACCCACACCATTAGCCAAGTGCAGGTACACACACCGCCAGTAAAATGCCACCCAAAGGTCAGTACATGCAGACCGTCAGCCAAACTCCAGTTTACAGGCACACAAACTCTCCCTGGTTTGTAGTTGTTTTCTGCTCCCGCTTGGGTGCAGATGAGACTAAAAATATCACTGAAACAGCCAAAATGTGTGCCTAAAAAAAATGAAGCAACCCTTGCCTATGGGGCTTCTCACTGGCATGCCCATAAACATATCCCTGGTACCTAGTGGGCTTTCTGCCCCCCGGGGGGGCAGATAAGGGACTATTGCCCCCATCTGCCTCCCGGGGGGGCAGAAAGACTCTGATAAATGTTTTTGGGGTGGGGGCATTGGCATGCCCATTCTGGGCAGGCCCCACCCCTACATATAAAAAAAACATAATCCCTGGTGCCTAGTGGGCTTTCTATCAGGGGCTATTGTCCCCATCTGCCTCCTGGGGGGCAGAAAGACTGTGGTATTTTTTTGGGGGGGGCATTGGCATGCCCATTTTGGGCAGCCGCCACCCCAATATACATAAAAAAATCCCTGGTGCCTAGTGTGCTTTCTGCCCCCCCACTGGGGGGGCAGATCGGGGGCTATTGCCCCCATCTGCCTCCCGGGGGGCAGAAAGACTCTGATAAATGTTTTTGGGGGTGGGGGGCATTGGCATGCCCATTCTGGGCAGGCCCCACCCCTACATATAAAAAAAACATAATCCCTGGTCCTTAGTGGGCTTTCTATCAGGGGCTATTGTGGTATTTTTTGGCCCATTTTGGGCAGCCCCCACCCCAACATGCATAAAAAAAATCCCTGGTGCCTAGTGTGCTTTCTGCCCCCCCCCCCTGGGGGGCAGATCGGGGGGCTATTGCCCCCCTCAGCCGCTCAGGGGATAGGCTGTGGCAATTTTGTTGGGGGGTGGGGGCATTGGCATGCCCATTTTGGACAGCACAACCCCTACGTATAAAAATAAAAATCCCTGGTGCCTAGTGAGCTTTCTGACCCCCCCCCCCACCCCCGGGGGCAGATCAGGGGCTATTGCCCCATCTGCCTCTTGGGGGGGGCAGAAAGACTGTGGAATCTTTTGGGGTGGGGGTGGGAGCATTGGCATGCCCATTTTGGGCAGCCCCCACCCCTATATACATTAAAAAAATCCATGGTGGCTAGTGTGCTTTCTGCCCCCTGGGGGTCCTGATCGGGGGCTGTGGCAATTTTTTTTTGGGGGGTGGGGGCATTGGCATGCCCATTTTGTGCAGCCCCCACCTTCTACGTATAAAAAAACAATCTCTGGTGCCTAGTGTGCTTTCTGCCCCCCCCCCCACAGTGGCAGATCAGGGGCTATTGCCCCCATCTGCCTCCCAGGGGGGGGCAGAAAGACTGTGGAATTTTGCACAGGTGGGGGCATTGGCATGCCCATCTCAGGCAGCCCCCACCCCTAAATATACCCTAAAAATAAATCCCTGGTGCCTAGTGCGCTTTCTGACCCCCAGGGGGGGCAGATTGGGGGCTATTGCCCCTATCTGCCCCCCAGGGGAGGAAGAAAGACTGAATATGCTAAAATTGAATTGGGGGAAGCAAAGGCCCTTGCCCAAGGGGCTGCTTCCCCCTCCCTGGTATCCAGTGGGTGGATCCCTGAGGCGATCCCTAAGCAGGGATCCACTGGGGAGGGGTACCATTGGAAAGGGGAGATCCCCACCTTTCCAATGATACCTCTTCTCTCTTTCTACATGCTCGGGGGGCTGAGATAGCCGCACGAGCACGTAGAAAGGGAAACTGAAATGGGCCTATCTGCTCATTTCAGTTTCGGTTTCACTGAAATGACGTCAGCCCGACGTGCGCACTGATCGTCATTGCAGGGAAACCAACTAAACAGCCTCGGGAGCTGGGGAAGCTGTTCCCCAGCTCCCGAGATTGTTTAGGGGGAAAGGGAATCCCTCTGGTGCCCGTGGTATTCCCTGTGCCATACCCTAGGACGCGCGGGAGATCCGACGCACATGAGCACTTTTGCGTCAGACGGCTCCCGCGCGTCCGCGCATGGAAGGGGTTAAAGGAGACCATGAGGTGCCTCTGGGGGAAAGTGAAATGGCAGAGGATGGGAGTCTCATGTGCTATGAATCCAAGAAAGGGACAGAGAGCTAAAGAAGAAAAGGGCCTTTTTACCAGGGAGTGGCTGCTTGGGAGACAGTATAGGCTTTACTTGAAACTTGACGTTTCATGATAACACAGATTTAATTTTTTTGAAAGGTGACATAAGGGTGTTGAGTTCTAGAAAGTGTCCTTTTCATGGGCACTTATAAAAAGATTTGCATTTGGTGCAGTCGTATTACCTAGTACTAAAATATATACTTTGAAAGCACTTGTTTTATTTTAAACACTAAGGGCCAGGTTCATAAAGGACCTCTGCAGACATGACAGAAGCCCCGCAGTTGTGGCAGGGGTCCCACCCTTGTGGTGGGACCTCCATACTGCAGTTACTCATAGCGGAGGTCCCACCACGAGTGCGGGCCCCGGCCACGAGTGTGGGGCCCCTGCCATAAATCATGGGCCTCGGTTACGAATGCAGAGGCCCTTTGGGATTCGGCCCCACAATCATTTTTGTGGCAGCAGATCTTATACTGTTTAAAACATTTTAAAATATTTACTTACATATTTACAGTGCCTTCTGTTACAAGCGGGGACCTCGTAACAATATAAATACTCAAGCCCCTGTTCCCCACTGTGCCATGATTCAACTGCTGCTTGTAAATAAAGGCAGCCTGGAAAAGTACCAAACAAGGCATCCTCCTTAACAAGTACTTACAGAGGCATTTGCCCCGCCTGGGAATACAGCCACAGACCCTTTAGAGGGGCACGCCCATCAGTTTGAAGACCTCAGTTCCAGACGATAGCATCACTGGTCCAGAATCACAGGGCTGGAAGGCTACCTCAAGCAACTGGCGGTGGTTAGACAAATTGCAAGAATTCCTCTCATCACCTTTTGTGTGTTTTATGTACCTCTCTAACAGGCAAGAGTATGCCCAGGCATAGGTCCCATTCTCACTGTGCAACTGGAGCCAGGCTGCACCTGATTGATGAGCCCCAATCAGGGAGAAACCAGTCTTGGGTTGCTAGTGTCCTGGTTCAGGGAGGATCTGGCCTTGCAGTTCGAGCTGGACTGTTTCTACATGAGCAAGGTCAAGATTGATTTGTATATGGCTGGGTCCAAACTGAGGTGGCATGGTGTGCAAAATAATGATGGACTGGGATGTGGCCCGGGTAATTACCATTGGCTGAGATTAATTCAAGCATTCCATCCATCACTTTTTGTATACTTCAGTGTGACGCCCTTAGTGTGATGGGTATTCCCAGACTTAGGTCCGGTACGCACTGTGCTACTGAACTGAGCTGCACCCAATTGATCAGCCCCAATCAGGGCGAAACTGGTCTAGGGTTCCTTGTGATCTGGTTCCGGGAGGACCTGGACCTGCAGTTTGGGCTGGACTGTTCCGATTGGAGCAGGGTCAACACTTATTTGCATATGGCTGGTCTAAACTGAGGTGGCCTGGTGTACAAAATAACAATAAACTGGGATACAGCCCGAGTAATTACCAGTGGCTGAGATTAATTCAAGCATTCCATCCATCACTTTTGTATACTTCAGTGCGGCCCCCTCAGTGCGATGGGTATGGCCAGACGTGGGTCCCTTGCAAACTGTGCCACTTGGAACCAAGTTGCATCCAGCTGATGAGCCCCGATCAGGGCGAAACCTGTCTTGGGTTACTTGTGTTTCAGTTAAGGGAGGACCTGGAGCAGGATCAAGACTGATTTGCATATGGCTGGATGCGGCCAAGTAATTACCAGGGTCTGAGATTAATTGGACAAATGTCTAAATATGCAAGACCACATCAGTGCAACGAGAGGAGCCAATCACCAACTCAACACATTAAGGAAAGTCAAACCGTTCCTACCACCTGAAGACATGAAACTAGCTGTCCAATCACGGGTCATCTCCCATTTAGACTAGGGAATTGTGACCCTGGCTGGACTACCCAAAGCTAAGCTGGCACCTTTAAGGGCTACTATGAACTCTGCTGCCAGACTCGTCACAGGATCAAGAAAACGTGACAACATCACACCAGATCTAATCCAACTCAACTGGCTCTCTCTCGATGCAAGGATCCGTTACAAGATAGCGTGCTTAACGCACAATGCGCTACACCGTAACACTCCCTATTACTTGACAAAAAAACTTGACATTTCAGGCATGAACCGAGCCCTTAGAAGTTCCAATACTCTACTGCTGAAACCACAAATATTCAAAAAGAAGAAAACCTACAACCGCGCCTTCTCTGGTCTGGCTCCAAGAATATGGAATTATCTTCCTCCTGAAATCAGAATGAAACCCTCGACAGCAGCATTAAAAAAATAAGTCAAAGGATTACTCTTGAATAGCCAAATGCGACAATAAACCAATTGCCTCCCACAGTAACTCTCATTCCTTGTGTACAACTCTGGCCTACCACACTTCTAAGCATTTTGTGCATTTGTAACCTTTTATTTGGTGTATCATTTTCTTTTGCACCTGCTTAATGTCTATGATTCGATGTAGAGCGCTCTGATACCCTAGCAGGTCTTGTTTGCACTATATAAAACTTTTCAAATAAATAAATACATTTGTTTGTATACTACAGCATAAATATTTGACATCAGTGTTTGTATAGCAGGAGAAAAAGTAAGCATTTTGTATCTTGTGACAGGATCGATAATAATAATCAAAATATGTCTCTCAAATTCCTATGTCAGAGAATATGACAATCAAATATCCGGTATGCCCATCAGATTAAGTGAAAGAAAGAACTGAGCATTCACACCATTTGCTTGCAATAGAAATACAGGAAAAGTGCAGTTCACTTTACACAAAGAACAAGCACTGCAGTCCCTGTACAAGTCTACTAGTTACTGGGCCACAGAATACCTGAGAGTAGGTCCCTCTAGACAGAACACACGGGGGCATATTATCAACTGACAGCGATAAATATCGCTAAGCGCGCTTAGCGCGATTTTAGTTATCGCCGGCTATCGCTGGATTTTATCGCTGAGATAGCGCGTTATCATTAACGGCTATCTCCAATGCGATAAAAATTCCAGCGAAAGCGGCTAAATGCTGGAATATCGCTGGTAATCCAGCGATAATATTACAGCGCTAGGGAATTCCTTGCTAATAAGCCATGGTGGATTTAGCCTGGCAATCCACCTCCCATAGGGTAATATAGCTAAGTCAGATATTTTCCTGACGTTAGAATCCAGCGTTAAGGGGGCCTTAGCACGATTTTCATTGTCGCTACGCGGGTATGGGGCATCGTTGTTAATAGCGCGAAGCTGCGTTAGCGATGTTTTCCCATGTGGTGAATTTGAGGCACGCCTACTTTGCATCTCATTAGCGATGAGATGCTAGGCGTTAATGAAACGGGTGCTAACACAAGGAAACACACGCTAAAGCCTGTTAGCGTGTCCTTGTTAATACTGCGATAGAATTATCGCCGCTTTTCGGCTGAAAACGGCCGCTAAAGCGGCGATAATTGTCTTGATAATATGCCCCACGGTCCTTCCATACTTTGTCACTTTATACATGCCATGAAAGTTCTGCCAAGTACTGGGATGAAACATACCTGAAAATTAGGTACTATGCCAGACAACGTCTGCTGTCAGTTACTGGCACACAAAACCCCTGTGCATCAGATACTGAGCACGATATCGCCTGCTTTTCATATACTGAACCATATGATGCCTGCCCAGCAGATCCTAGGGCACATCACACCTGCCTATACTTGCTGTGCATCAGTCACTATGCCACATGAGTGTGTGGTCAGGTTATGCCTGCCTTTGGTCACTGTAGTGCTTCCGATCACTTACTTGGGTACGTACTATCTGCCATAAGTCAGTGATTCTAGACCATGTAGATTGGTGGACTGTATGTTTTAGTATACTTTACTAGGACACTATATGCATGTCTTCTTTCACTCTGCCTCTGCGTTTCTTCAGTCCGAATCCTTCCCAGGACCCTCGGTTGACATTTACCCTCTCCCTTTCTCTCGCGCCCTCCATTCGCCCTTCTTCTGCCTCCTGACACACCACTCCCCAACTCTAGCCTGGCTTATCTCCGCTGCCCGACCACCTTCAACTTCTCAAGATTTTTCCACACAATGATCTCCAGTGCCACAACATTTCCTGGGACGTCTGGGGTTTTCTATCTAACCTATGGGATGCACTGTCCTGTTTCCTGAGCCTGGGGCTCCTGAGTCAGATCTGCTATGTCTGTGTTGGCTTTCCTCCTAATCTGATGTAAAGAGGCACGTGTACTTCCCTCATTTCACTTACAGAAGAGGTTTTAACCTGTTTGTTGTTTTTGAGTTGGGAACTTATAGATGCATAGTGACTGATTTACAAGATAGTAGTATATCTGCAACTTAGAAGTACTCCCAAGAAAGGGTGCAGATTGACTGCTTTTGGGAATTCGCAAGCATTGGCAAAAGTAGGCTTGGAAAACTGGGTCAGTCGCAGGTTTCATGTTTCCAGGCTTAGTACTGTCAACTTCAGGTGGCATTTTGGTTAAGTGACATTTATGGACATTACTATTTTCAAAATGCAAAGTGCACACAGTACATTTACTCATTGGGAAAGGCCGTCTTTGACAGGGGAAATTTTTTTCTCCTTGGAGAAACCCATTCCCTAAAACTCCAGAAAATGGTGGGGTTTTCCATTTCTCTTCACACCCTGAAAGGGAATTTACTGCAGCGCTTTGCTGGAGCAAACCTCAGACAAAGTGGGAAAAAGGTCTAGAAGTAGTTTGTGAGTTCACTAACTTTGAAGGCAAATCATGGGTTGATTCACCCACAACACCCTCCTTGTATGGAATGTGCTACTGAATAGTTGTACTAAGTTGTGACGCACAATTATACAGTAGTAAATGCTGCGCATCCTTTCGGGGATACTTGGCAGGCATAAATGGAGTCATTTTCTGCTGTAATTTGACTTTGCGAATGGGGCCCATAATGTCAATATATTATAGTATGAAGGAGAGGAATGTAATTATCAATGGACCTCTTTTAATCGTTTTTAGGTCGAGCCTAGAGGCAGCGCGCATGCACTGCTCTGCGAGGGCGTGCAGTAATCCATCTGTGATGTTAGACCACACCCGCCACTTTCTATTTGTTTCTTTGTGTGCCTTTCAGTAGTCGTTTGTTTTTACTGGTGGAAAGCTGCTCTTTGTCCCGCCTTTGGGTGTGGTTTCAATTTTGAGGTGACTGCCCCTGTTACAAGCACCATTACGCTTGAATTCTTTTATCGTTTGTTCAGGCACTCTTTAATTTGCATGGAATGGGCCCCGCCGCCTCTGGCTGGCCCGTGGCCGCTCTCGTTTCTCTTTAAGCATATCTGTGATATGCTCCTATTTGCCAGCGTGACCCAATGTCGTGTTGCCATTGCTCCCGCCCCCTCCCATTGTCGGTGTTCAACACCTCCCTGGTAAGTGTATTTTCGGAGAGCTTGGGTTGTGTTAAAGTTGCTCCATTCACAGCCCCAATACTGTTTGTCCCGTGGACGGACGGACACAGCCATCTTGATTCCTTCCTGTTTCTGTCCCTGGATCTTTTGCAGTGCGCAGCACCGTAAAGGATTAGCATGAGCCTGGTGCGCTGCTGGCAGATTGCAGTGCACACACACACACTGTGTGCTGTCTGATCACAGCGGCCTGCTGAAGCATTGCAAACTATTATAGTTAATAAACAGTGTTGTGAATAAATGAGTGGCGGGCAAATTAAACTTTCGTTTCATTTCCATGTTTCACCGCCTGCCGCAGATAGAGTGTGAGGCTGGGATCCTTAGGTCCATGTGGAGCCTAATTGGCAATGCACTTCGAATGTAAACAAGCCTTTACAGGGTCATTGATGTGCGTGACTGGCACCCTGCAGGATGTTTTTAATTTTTCAATCCTGCCTGCCCCCTCGAAGGCATCGCTGCTGTTAAAGGCAGGCACGCCAGAAAACAACAGTTACTGTAGTGACCTGCTGGTCACTGTCCTAGTTGTTCTGTCACCAGCCACTCCCCGAGGGCTGGCTTACACCCCACCCCACACCCATCCAGCACAGGCGTCATAGGACATGTGACCCTGACAATAAAAGGGGCTGCGCGCACTTGCCCTGGGCCAGTTCTACCAACCAACTACCTGTGTCTGTGTGGTCACTCCATATGCATGGGGACCTAGGGCCCCACAACATTACATTGGCGATGAGCGGGCTGAGCCCGCGTGTGCAGCCACCTTGTTTGTTTGGTGGTTGAAGGGGGAGAGTGCTGCCTGTGTCGAGGGCACCCCTTGCGAGGAGGCGCAGGATGCGCCTGAAGGCCCGTGGGGCATGTGAAGAGCCCCGGGGGTGAAGGAGGTGATCAGGAGCCTACCCCGCACTTGGTGTGCCCGCAAGTGCGTGGCGGCACACGAACAAAGAGAGACCACGTGGCGTATAAGGGAGCCGGTGGCATGCCCCTTCCACCAGTCTGCTGAGGCCCAACTGATGAGAGAGCTGAGTGGAGCCCACCCGCATCGGAAGCGACTGCCCGCTTGGTCAGAGGTGAGCCACAGGGTCCGAGCCAGAGCACCGAGAAATGTTCGGCAGTGTGAGCCGGTGAAGAGGTGTGGCGTCCCCTGAAGTATGGAGGCAGGTTGCGCAGCACAGAGGATTACTGCCGCCCCGCCGAAACAGAAAGTGCACTCCTGCATGATGCGGAGTGGCCAACTGCATGGTGCGAAGAAGGCACGGGACAGGCTGGTGAGTGGTGCTCACTGTCCATGTGAACCACAGGTGGAACACTCTGCTGGCATTGAACCTGCACCGGCATTCTATGTCCAGAGGCCAGGAACAGGAGGATTCCCGCCTGCAGCTCCAGCCCCCATGCAGCCAGCACGAGGTGAGAGGCTGCTGCAGAGGGGGCAGTGAAAAGGATAATGTGTGGCCCGCGGCCGCTGGTGAAGAGAAGAGGCAAGTGAGGGAGTAGCGCCCGCTCGAGGCACTGCCGATGCCTGTTGTGCGCGACCCGGAATGAACAGTAATGGCACCAAGTGGCGGCTGGTTACCTCGAAGCAGGTGCTGGAGGAGCAACGCGCATCAGGAATTAGGCTACTCCGGCCACAGAGCAGTTAGGCGTGTCGGCGGCCGTCTGAAAAAAAAAAGAAGAAAATAAAGCACCTACCTTGGTGCGAAGTGACCCGCAGCGTCAACGGTGCCGCCGGAGCCGCCCAGGTCAAAGGAGAGTCCTAGCACCAGCATCCCCACAGGAGAAGAGATGAGACAGCGCGAAGCCTGGGAGTCGGGAACACAGCCTGGGCCCACGCTTGAAATAATGAGCGGTACTGCACCCCCTAAAGAAAAGAAAGTGCAACACGATTAGATCACAGCAAAGACTGCCAGGACACACAGATAATGCAGAAGGAGAGGCAGCTCCATGTTTTAAGAAGTGGAAAAGAAAACACAACAGTGCAAAGGGAAGGCACAGCAGCACAGGAACAGCTGCTGCAGCTCAACGTGGTTGAGGAAAAAAGTGTACCTGCATGAAGAGAAGTGACAGACCCCCCCCCCCATAACTCTCATGCGAGGAGTGCATACAGGTCTACATACTCAGTCAGCGAGTAAGCGCAAAAGGAACTTTATGCGTAAGGCTGCCAGGGGGGGTGAAGGAGCGTTGCGGTGACGCCTAGTGGCCATAGGTGGTCACTGCAGCAGCAAGGACAAAGGAAGTTTCGCCACCAGGAAAGAAGGAAGCAAGTCCCTGAAGGACCGAGGAAAGTGCACGGCTTGCGCGGCCAGTGGCGAAGGGAAGCCACCGCAAGTGGAAGAAGTAAGAGCGCAAGCCGCGCGACGCAGGAGTACCATCAGATGGAGAAAGAGCGCAAGGAGAGAAGTTGCGCCGAAGATGTATCCCAGACACGGACGGTACGGTCTGGAGCCAAAGAGCAACAGGTCAGCGAAGACGACCTGCCAAGAGGTCAGTGAAGACGACCTGCCAGAGATCACGGAGAAGACGACCTGCCAGAAGGTCACGAAGAAGATGACCTGCCAGAAAGTTACGGAGAAGATGACCTGCCAGAAGGTCACGGAGAAGATGACCGAGAGGTCTGACAAGATTGACCAGAAGTCAAGATAGAAAAAGTACGAGAAGGAGTGAAAGTAAGAAGGTCGCGATGACAGGTCTGGTCACTGAAAGAAGAAAATGCATTGTCCTAGGGGTAGGACAAGACCAGGGAGACCTGTGTGAAGTGCACGTCACATGGAGAGGCCTGGTCAGAAAAGGAGTGCAAGACCTGATGGGACTAGACCGTGTCGCGAAGAGAAAGAACAAGAAGGAGTAAATTGTGTGGCATGACGCCACCGCGAAGAAAGTTCATTAAGAAGAAAGAAGAAGAGAGGAGTGTGTAATCTGACAACTCGCACATCAGAAGGCAAAGGTGACGGAGTGCAAGAACATCTAGCATGGAGCACAGTACCTGGAGAACATCAGTGGCATTTGGAGAACCTAGCTAGCCATGAGTCTTCAGAACGCCAAGCAAACCTGGTGACAGCAGAGGCGAGCAGGCTGGACCATTTGTGACATCCACCTTTGGGGTCGCACGGGACTGGATGGTGAGACTGCTCGGACGTCCTGAAAAAGAGGATCTGACCACTCCACACCAGACAGTGGTGACCCAGGGGCCTCAGAGGCGCCAGTGAGAGCGGGTCCTGCCACGAGAGATGAGTCCACAATCGCTCTTACCGCAGGACACAGAAAGACGAAGATCTCGTGCTAAGTGGCAGGAGTAATCCTATTCGGAAACAACTACCCTTCAGGTGGAGCTAGGGACTTGAAGGTGGGACTCGTGGTACTTCCTCCACGTACCAAGAGGGTGGCGTTGGAGCGACACGGCAAAGTACACCCAGTCCAGTGGAAGCCTGGTGAAGAGGGCCTCCGGGACATCCCGTGAGAGGGGAACACCCGCGAGAGGGGCATCCTGGTGAGAGGGATGTTTGCAACTACTCCGTCATTCTGTACAGAGAAGCAATGCTGCATTTGTGAGGATGCCACAACAACCAGGACCGATGAGTAATTCACCATCACTCCACCTGCACCGTCACAGAGAACTGTACAGAGAGAGAGACTTTGGTGTCTACTTCCACATCTTGAGTCCAAGAAGGACCAGATCCGCAGGGCAACACTAAACTGTGCCAAGCAGAACTGGTGACCCTAGCTGCAGTTGTACCATCGTTTTGTTTCTGCAAGCAGCTGAACAGACTCAGTGGAAGTTCATATTTATTGTTTTTTTCCCTCCCATAAGTTGGACTTTGTTGTTCCATTTTTTAATAAAGCTTTTGAGGGATGTAGTGACCTGTGATCCAGCGCCAATCAGGGATCGATAATCGATAAAACACAATCACTGGCCCATACTCATACACCCAACACATAAATCCCTGTTGCGCTGTTTCTAGTTTAACGTTAAATCAGTTGTTCACAAACTACAGGCTCATCCTAACACACTAGATACATAATTGAACCTGTAATCAACTCTCTTTCCTCTGGTTGATGGACCATTAGTTGAAGAGTTGATGGTAATAATTAGAAACTAACTATCGATCTATTCTACTAAATAAGCACAAACTCAGAATAAGGTTAATAGTATTTATCGCAAATAATGTGAAGGTAAATGCTCATCATGCAAACAAAGAATAAATCACAGAGAGAGAACATTTGTCAAAGCAAAAAGATATCAAACTCAAATCACAATAAATAGAAATGCAATGAAAGAGTGGATAGATGAAGAGACATAAGTTTCAGAGACAAATATACTTTTGCAAATATTTATGCAAAATACAGGTTTTAGCTATACCAACCTAAATATTTAGTGGAAAATCTACCCCCTGACCATGGGAATAGGAAAGTTTCAGGGAACAAAGAGTAGGACAAGAACAGGAAACAGGTAGGCTTCTATCTGCATACAGCAAACCGCCGGATAGCGACGATCTCCCCTCTCTAGCTTCTTCAAAGAGGCGCGCTCACAAGCTAACATAACACCCCCCGTCACCCCAGTTACACTCTAAAAACCTACATGTCCATCCCACCATTGTAGCAACATTTTCAGAATCTTGGTCTCTCATTGGTCAATTTAGGGGGTGTTCTATCACACCACTATAGTCACGTCCATGGTTTCACAGCATTCTTTGTTTTACATTTTCAACAATACGTAATCCACGTTTCATGAATACAGCTTCCTTCGATTTGTAACATGTTTCAAAACTCTTCATTTTTATTGTCCGCATCTTCAGCTTCCGCGGAAGAAGTTTGTACAATTTGCTCATGATCTCACGGCCATCCTTCCGTTTCTTGGCAGACATACAATTGTTCTCGAAGGTCGTCAACATTGCCTTCCTCCATTCTCTCTCAGAGCTCGATTTTCGGCTTTTATTTGTCCTTTTCCTATTAACCCTTAACTCGCCACGCAACGATGTAAACCCATGCAAGCTTCACTACGATGAATAAAACACAGACATTATTAATTTCATTAAATATAATTCTCACTGTTTACCACCCACCATTTGCACTATCCCATGTTATTCGTCTATTAAAGCATTAACGCACAGAAAGCAGCATTATTATTATTTTAATTTTCAAGCAGTTTTTCATGCATTAGTCCTCACATTAGTGCACGCATGCGCATAAGCATTTCCCTGTGTTTTTGCATGTTATTTTCACCGCACACTGTTAGTAAATATTACCGAGGAATTAATACGAGCAGGTTTTATTTTCTCAAACCCCTGCTCCATCAATTCCCCCCTTTGATGGCATTTTTGAGCCATCACAAAATCACCATCATACTAATTACCACCTTTATCTTCATCTAAAGGTTTGTATTTCTTTCCCGTTTTGCCATTTTCTCATCTAAATCTTTCATCATTTCGTAGTAATTTCCTCTCATATCCTCTAGTTCTATTTCTTCTCTTCTTCTTTTCCTAGCTCTACGTTTTTTGTCTACTTCTGACACGATTCACTCCCTGCATTCTCGTGCCCACCACCAGGGGGCTGAATTGTGTGGCTTTCCAGTGTTCTAATATGCTTCCAGACACTCCCCTGCATGCATATCCTGACTTCCAGGCATTTGGACACCATTTGGGAATTGACATCCATTCCCCATCCATGCCGGGTTTTGTGGAAGTCAGTCTGCTCAAGCTGCAAACTACATTACCTATAATCCCCTGCTCACTGCTTTGTCTCCACCCCTGCAGGCCAAGGATGGGTGGAAGAATTCAGCTCACCTGTGGCTGGCTGCTGCTAGTCTGCTCACACCTGATGCATGTGATTACTGTGAGCTCTTTTAAGCCTAAGCTCCCTTCAGTCCAGTGCTGGTCATTGTAGCTGTTATCTGGTGAGACCAGTCCTTGTTCCTGAGCTTTTGCTATTCCTTGATTCCTGAGCTATAACCATTCCTTGTGCCTGAATTAGCACTGCCTGCAGTGCTACCTTGTTTCCTGAGCTATAGTTAGTCTTTGTTCCTGTTCCTGGGCTTCAGCTATTTCTTGTTCCTGATTTGCACTGCTTGCAGTTCTCTCTTGATTCCATGTTTCCTGAGCTGTAGCTATTTCCTGTTTCCTTGAACTAGCACTGCCTGCAGTGCTACCTTGACTCCTGAGCTTTAGTAATTCTCTGTTCCTGAACCAGCAGTGCTACCTTGACTCCTGAGCCTTAGCTCAACTCTTGTTCCTGCCCCAGCACTGCCTTCTATGCTACTTTGTTTTCTTGCTTCCTGAACCTGCACTATTCTAGTATACCCTTGTAGCCTCCCCTTCTGTATATCCTTTTCCAGTCCCTGCCTTTCTTCCCATTTCCTCAGTTCTAGTTTGCTTTCTTTCAATTCTGCTGTCTTGCTTCTGTTACCTTGTATGTTTGTTACCTGCTTTCTGCCAAGTGTGCCCTGTGTTTTCCTTCCTTTCCTGTTAAGCTCTGCTCCTTGCTAGCTCCTTGTCTATTGTGCTTGTGTTTAGTTCTACCCCTTTGCTGTTACTGCCTTGCGTGTTCCTGTTTGATCGCCAGGATCCGTGGGCACAGCTGACTACCTAGGTGGTGTTTCTTGTTCACTGTGAGTATTGTCTTTGAGTTACAGTTATAACATCACCATAGGTATAAGCTCCACAGACCCTGCCTTTGCATACATATCCTATATGTGGGTATTTTGAGTCAGTATCTGTAACAGCAATTGTGGGTGAGGAACTTACTGAACTTCAGTCTTACCGTGTGGAGCTCCTGAGTGCTTTACCCCACATTCCCTTTATTGTTAATGTTGTATTATATATAACCCTGGGCGAAGTACTACGCTACGCTCGCGTAGTTTGCGAAGTTTGCGCTACTTCGCACAACGCGAATTGCACGTAGCACAGTGCAAACACGCGCAGCGTAGCGGTCATTTTTTGCTTGCTCGCGGTCCTCAACGTCAAGTTGGCGACCGCGAGCAAGCAAAATTACATCCCGGCGAGACTTTTTCCTCGTTCGCGATCAGCAACATCAAGTTGCCGATCGCGAGCGTGGAAAATAAACCTCCCGGCGAGATTCTCAACGCGGGGAGGTCAGGTTTCTCACTGCGAGTGGTCGCGTATGCTCGCGACCGCTCGCGATGAGAAACTACCAGTCCGCGTTGAGAAAGCTGCCGCTCGAGTAAAAATCTACTCGAGCGGCAGTAAAAGACAGCTTGCACTGTGCAAGATGCCGTTTTCAATGATTGCACAGTGCGGACAAGCATCCGGCACTGTGCAATCATTGCGAACAGCGCACTACGCAGTTCGCGTAGTCTCGCGTAGTGCGAACTGCACTTCACGTAGCTTTGCGTAGCGCTACTTCGCGAACTACGCCCAGGCTTAATTATATATGTCTTGCACGTTCGTCCTGGGTGTAGTTAGTCTGAATGCTAAATCACCTCTGAGGGCCTGTCCTTTCTGAGTCTTACCTCTCTTATTCTCTTGTACAGAGCTTCCTCTTTGGATTCCCTTTCTCCTTTGACTCGCTGTGTGATCTTGGGCAGCTCTGTACCTAGTATTCTGCCTACTTACTCTTCCCTGGCACCAGTCGTTGACAGAGTCCCTGACACATGCCAGTGTCCCGGACTGAGTCCTGACAACTTCTA